>JAAAKG020133858.1:0-14029 GCA_010014905.2 Druon quercuslanigerum | reverse complement strand
GAATAACAATTTCAGAATAGGACAGAGAATTTTCATCGAAGGGTTTGGGTTTCTAAACCCTTAATTGCGGTAACGAACCAAGGAGACGTTATAGACTATGAAGATTTATTCTCAATAAATTCTGACAGGATTAATATTAATAAATGAACATTCACATTTCTTTCAACATTTAAATTCAATATAATTTCGCGCCAAATCGAGTTTCGCGTGTTACACGAGCTGTAGTGTGCTGCCTCTAGCGGAGTCCTCCGGAGATACCATGGGAAGTTTACCTAGATTTAGGAAATTCTCGGTAACTTAAATTTGGAGAAGGTAACAGAGTAAGTTACCGAACGTTACTGAGAATTTTAGAGAATTTGCGAGAAATAACGAGAACATTCATTTTTTACTGTTATTTATTTCTGATCTTTAATAACATTTATATCCAATGTATTTAAACCTAAATAGTAATAAAAATAAGAATTTAAATTATTTTGTAGTTTTATATACAGTAAACTCCATATTTTCAGAATAGAATTTTTTTGATTGATTATATAAATTCTATCCAACATCAATTAACTTTATTAAAATTTAGTTTAAAACATGTTTCAAGTAACATTTTTAATTTCTTGAAAACTAGAATTTTTCAAATTAACAAAGCTACTCAAAGCAGTCCCCGCTATAGTGGCCCATAGACATATAAAGTATAGATCGCCAGCGCTTTGATGTACCGCCCGTTCCTGCTTAGAGAGAGAGAGAGAGAACGATTTTAGTGAGTACTTCTTTCTCTTTCTACTGGGGTCACGTGGGCTAGTGACGTCAGTGAGATTGCGCGAGTCGACTGTTGGCGCCGGTTGGCGCGCTCCGCTCACCAGCCCACGTGACCCCAGTAGAAATAGAGAGAAGTATTCACTAAAATCGTTCTCTCTCTCTCCCTCTCTCTCTCTCTCTCTCTCTCTCTCTCTCTCTCTCTCTCTCTCTCTCTCTCTCTCTAAATAGGAGCGTCGGCGGATCAAACAGACTGGCGGTCTATACTTGATACGTCTATGCTTAAACCCCTGAAAAATCAGGGCCGTCTTAACCATTTCTATTGCACTTTCGTCTACAAAAAATTTGTTTCTTTGTATTTTGGCTATTTTGGTTTTATAATGTCATTATGAGCGTGAACATTTTTGTGCTCGAAAATCAATGTTTATCAAAGTACTGATTTTTAAGTATGTGCGTATACATATATCAGGGTGACCATTTTAATCAAAGAAAGAAAAATCCAGTTTTTCCTCGATTCGCAAACATTTTTCAGGGCCCATAAAATTAAACGATTCAAAGACTAAGGTTAAAAAAAATTTATTTTAAGTACTAAAAAACAAACTACAAATTAAAGAACTCAAACTAAAACTTTTGAATTTTAGACATTTTAAATTGAAGTTTAAAAGTTTTTTAATTTGAAAATTTTGCATTCGAATGCTCAATAATTTGCAAATATAAAATAAAAGGTAATCTAAATGCAGATAAACTGCAAAATTAAACTTTTTTAATTTTTAGAAAGAGTTCAAAGATGCAGACTCAATTCCAAAATATAAATCCACGTTATCATTTTCAATGTTCTTAATTATAAAATTATTCAATCAACTTTAAAATTTTCAAGATTTAATTATTTTAATTATTTATTGATTATTAGATTTTTTATTATTTATTCATTATTATTTTTTATTTTTATTTATATTTATTATATTTATTTATTCATCATATATTTTTATTATTTGATTTTTAACTGGAAACATTGAAAATTGAAATTTTTTTAACTCAAAACTTCGTTGTTCTAAATATTTTAAAATTTAAAATTATTTTTGAAATGTTTTCAAGACTTCTAAATATTTTAATAAATAATAAATGTTAAATAATAAATGTTTTCGTCCAAAATTTTCAGCTTTAAAAAGCTTTGATTTTTAATTATTCAAATCTCCAAGTCTGCTTTTAGAATTTCTATAAATTAAAAATGTAAGCAGGGCCGTACCGAGACTGGTGCAAGCGAATCGGTACGGTGCACCAGGGCTCCCAGCTCTGACTCTTTATTGTTTTACCAAAGATATTAGGACCTAATATCATTGGTATTACCTATGTGTTTTTTTTTTATTCAGAAAAAAGGGCCCCCGTAATTATTTTGCCCAAGGGCCCCTAAGACCCTGAAAAAAGCCCAAAAATAAAAATCCAAAATGGAGAAATTGTAAATTTAAAGATTTACGATTTACGCATTGTAAAGGAATGGCATAATTATGTTATAATAAGCTTATACAAATCAAATCAGAATTGCACGCAATTTTTATAATCTGATTTGTTTTCCAAGTGAATAAAGTAAAATATCTAGCTAATACGTGATTAATAATTTGAAAAATATTTCCTAGGTTATTAAAACTTAACATCCTAGAGGCGTTAAAAGCCATTTGAGCCCTAAAGTTTACATTTATTTTTTTGAAAAACATTAATTATCGTAAATTCTCGAAAATAAAATTGATTGAGAATTTAACGGTAATTTACCAGTAAGTTCTTGGCATGTCTGATGTAAGTTACCGCCTTTCGAACTCGTTTACTTCGCCAATCTCGCTTGAAGTCTTTAGAATGTAGAACGTAGAATGTGTCTTACCTATTTTAAAAACCGTTTAAATCATTGTTGGTCCGTATTGAGTAAATACAAAGGTATATCTTTATGTATTTTAACTAGCATATTATGCATAAAGTTTGCCAACAGTGACAAAAAATGACACTTCCTGTGGAAATGAAAATATATGTTTGACAGTTCTCAAAGTATGAGAGGTTATGTTTTCTTATAGAAATAGCTGGAAATGACAGAATAGTTCGTGTTTATTATTAAAAATCCTTCAAATTGGAAGAATAGTTTGTTTGATTTATTTTTGTAAGTCATTATACCAATTCCTAAGAATGAAACCATCGATACTACACTCACATTCGTGTTTACAATACGTAGTAAAAAAGTAAAGGTGTTATGGCTCCGAAAAGTGTCCTTTGAACTGAAATAATAATTTTCCCGAATAAAGAATAAGAGTGAATTTTTTGTACGATGGATGACACTGGAAAGCCTTTCGCGTGTCCTTCGCCAGGATGTAATATGGTAAGTACTTAATCATTTTTCTTCGTATAAGGGGTATTAAGTATAAATTCTAACCTCACTTTCATAAATACTATTTTTTTCGTTTATTTTGCAGAGTTTTACAAACGAGGACCATTTAACGGTTCATAAAAAGAAACATGACATGATTTTAAATTTTGGAATGAATGGAAAAGGCAGCGCTTTTATCGGTGAGTTACCATCTTGTTTTTAAACAATTCAAAAGTTCATATAAATCATATAAATCATACAAATCATTTTACTTCGATGTTTCATACAAAGTTTTCTTTAATTCTTTCCTATTTTCGGGTTAAATAATTTAAATATTGCAAGGTATTTTTTAAAATATGAAGGAATTTGCAAAGGCTCTACAGATTTTAAAAGCATTTCCGAAGATTTAAAATATATTAAGGTATTTAAAAAAAATCTAATGATTTTAAACATATTACGGTATTTTTTAAACTTCCCAATAAGTTCAAATATCTTCAAAACGTTTAAAAGGATTTCAAAGGATTTGAAATCTTTTAGGGTATTTTCAAAAATTTTAATGAATTTTCAAGAGCATTATAAAATTTCAAGACAGAATTTGTAAGATTTTAGAGTATTTAAAATATTTTAGGGTATTTTAAAACTTACCAAGAATTTTAAATAGCATTAGAAAATTTCAAAAGATTTCAAAAAAGTTTGAAATATTTTAAGGTGTTTCGAAACATTCCAAAGCATTTTCAAGAGATTAAAACATTTTTAAACAATTGAAATATTTTACGACATTTTACAAAATTTCAATGATTTTTTCAGGAAACATCAAGTTTAATGGGATTTTAGAATGTTTTACTGGATTTCAAAGAATAAAATTTATTTAAAGAATAAAATTAGAAAGAAAGAGTTAAATCTCAAAGAATTTAAAAAATTCTATTATATTTGAAAATATTGCAAATAATTTGAAGGAATTTAAAACAGTTTCACAGATGTTAAGAGTGTTTTATTCATTCCAAGGAATTTTTAAGCTGTTTCAATAATTTCAAGGGATTTCAAAAGATTTAAAATAATTTGAAATGTCTTATGGCATTTTTAAATAGATTTTAAGAATTTAAAAGATTTAAGAATTTTTTTTTATAAATAATAGAAGATTTCCCTATAATTAATTCAATAGAATATAATTAATAAAATATTCTAATTCTTATTACGGCTCCAAGAATAATAACATAATTAATAATATTGTAAATATTGTTCTTTAAATAATTATTGAAATTTATTAATTTTGATAAATTATTAATTATGAAAAAAGGTTTTAAAAAATTGAATTTTTTTCTTCTCTTCCCAGCTTTTTTTCAGTGCCAAAACATTTTGTATAACTCAAAATATTTAAAGGTATTTTAAAAGATTCCCTGGATTTTAGGGTATTTTTAAAAATTACAAGGAAAGTTCAAGAGCTTTGCAGATTTTCAAGAAATTACAAAAGATTTTAAAGTATTTTAAATATTTTAGGGTATTTTAGAAGATTGCAAATACTTTTTTATAGCTTTTAACTATTTCAAGGGATTTTCAGAATGTTTGGATATTTTTTAAGTTTTAATACATTTTATAGCGCTTTAAAAAGTTTCAAAGAATTTCAAAAGATTTCAAAGTATGTGGAAGATTTTAGGAGATTTTCAAGTATTTCCAAGAGATTTTAACAGCTTCAGGTTATTTAAAGCGATTTAAAGTTTATTGGGATTTTTTTAAAATTTAAATTAATTTCAAGAGATTAAAAAAGTTGAATAGCATTTTGAAAGGTTTAAAATATTTTAAGGTATGTAAGAATATTCCAAGGATTTTAAAGAGATCAGTGTATTGTTTTAAATTCTAGGTAATTTTAAAGATCTTTAAAAAAATTTCAAGGCTGTTTAAATGATTATAAAATATTTAAAATATTTTAGGGTATGTTAAAAAAATCCAAGGATTTTTTATTGGTTTGAATAATTTTATGATATTTCGAAGGATTTGAATGATTTTGGGGTATTTTTAAAACTTTTAATGAATCTTAAAAAGGTTTATAAAGTTGCAAAGAATTGCAAAAGATCTAAAAGGATTTTAAAAATGAAAGTCTATTTTTAAGGTTCCAATGCTTTTTAAAGCGCTTTAAAAAGTTCCAAAGAATGTCAAAGATTATAATGTATTTAAAATATTTTAGGTTATTTTAAAAGATTCCACAGGCATTTTTTATATATTAAAATGGTTTAGAGGGATTAGAGAGTGTTTTAAATTTTCTAAGGTATTTTTAAAAATAATAAGGAAATTTCAAAAGCTTTAACAAGTTTAAAAGTGTTTCGATAAAATTAAAAATATTTTAAGGTATTGAAAAAGTTTCTCAGGATTTGAAAGCTTTTATAGTATATTAAAAAATCCAAGGAATTGTAAAGCGCTTTAAAAAGTTTTAAAGAATATGAAAAAATTTAAAAGAATTAAAAATATTGTAGGCTTTTTAAAAGCTTTCCAAGGATTTGCATGATTTTAAGGGATTAAAACAAATTTTATTGACATTTTAAAGGTATTTTTAAAGGATTTTATAAAATTCCCGAGGAATTTTAGTGATCTGCAGATACTTTAAAGGCTCTTTAAGGTGTTTTATTAAATTTTCCAGAAGTTCAGAAAATACCAGATTGCATGTTATTTCTCGGGATTTTAGATATTTTAAGAGATTCCAAATAATTTCAAATTTTATTGAAATGATTTGAAGGAATTGCGAGTAATTCTATAGACATTAGAGTTTTTTTAATTCCAATGAATTTTTTAGAACTCTAAATAATTTAAAGGATTTTAAATACCTTAGGTATTTTTAAATAGATGTCAATAATTTCAAATAATTCCAAATAATTTGCAATTGCTTTTAATGTAAAAGATTTTAGGTTTTCGTAAATATTGAATTTTTAAAAGATTTAAAAAATTTTAAGAGATTTAAAAAATGTCAAGGGATTTTAAAACATTTTGAGGGACTTTAAACATTTTAGTTTACTTTAAAGTAGATTTCAATAATTTGAAGTGATTCTAAATTATTTGATAATTTTGAAGGATTTGATACATTTTATGGTATTTAAAAAGTCCCCAGCGAATTTTCAAAATCTTAAAAAGGTTTCGAAGGATTTAAAGGTTTTAAATACTTTAGAGTATTTTGAACGATTCCGAAACATTTTCAAAAGCTTTCAAACTATTTAAAAAGATTTCGAGGAATTTGCAATTAATTTTAATGACTTGAAGGGGTTCCCAAGTATTTGAAATATTTTAAGGTGCTTAAAAATATTCCAAGTGCGTTTTTTATATATTTTAATCATTTGAACGTATTTAAAAGGATTTAAAAGTTTTAATGTTATTTTAATAATAAAGAGCTTTCAAAAGTTTCAAGGAATTTCAAAACATTAAGAAATATTTCGAAATATTTTAAGTATTTAAGAAAATTTTAAAGTATTTTTAATAGATTAAAACATTTGCTAGGAATTTCCTAGGATTTGATTAATTTTAAAAGATTAAAACAAATTTTAATGGATGCACAAAGAAATTCAGAAGGGTATTTTAAAAGAAGAAAATTTGAACATATTTGCAACATTGGATTTTTCGAGGTAGAAAAAATCAAACTGGTTTGAATTAATTGGATTATTACCATTTTTCATATCAAAATTACGCCTTTTTGAAATTAAGCCAAAAGTCAAGCCGAATCTTTGAAATTCGGTATGTTCAAATATTGGAATAAGTCGTGAGACCTACTCACGCACAGAACATTTTAATTCTAAACGATTTTTTAATAGTCGATTTTTTATTAAAGACCGTTTTTTTATTTTACAGGATTTTAATTTTTTATGGCAAATTATTTCAAAAGGCTTTTAGAAGTTTAAAAAATATTCGACATTAATTCAAATCTAGGGAAAATTTCAAATAAAATGTAGATTTTTGAAGATTTCGAAAAAGAAGCTTTTTTAAAAACTGTGAGAGGTTTCAAAAGAATCAAAAACATTTTTTGTTTTGTAGAATTGTTAATTAATTTTAGGAAAAGTTCTAATCATTTTAACCCATTAATATTTTTTTAAATTCCTTGGAATTCTGAGGATATTTCGGAAATTTCAACGGATTTGAATTACCTTCGAGTATTTTTTTAAAATAGATTTCAATAATTTGAAATAACTATGAATTATTTAAAAATTGTAGGGTATTTTTAGAAAATTAAAAGAATAGACAAAAAGATTTCACGACAAATTTTTTAAAACCTGGCTGTATTAATTATTTTTAAATCAATATTCAGCCGATCAATCTCAGTTACCCACAAGATTTATTAGAAACTGCGAAGAAGTCAGTTTATTCCAAGATCTGAAAAGCGAAAAAAATGACAAAAGATTTTAAAGGATTTGAAATATTTGAGTTTTTTCTTTTATTATTGAAAGGAATTTTTAATTTATTTCAATCATTTGAAGGAATTTCAAACGATTTGGAAGATTTTAGGGAATTTTTAACAAATTCTTGGAATTCTGAACATATTTCGAAATATTCGAGTATTTCTTAAATATTTCTTCTTCTTCGAGTATTTTTTAAATAGATTTCAATAATTCGAAGTACCTATTAATGATTTGAAAATTGTAGGGTATTTTAAAAAATTAGGAGAATATTAAAAATGATTTCACAAAGAATTTTTATAAACCTGGTTGTATTAATTATTTTTAAATCAATATTCAGCCGATCAAACTCCGACGCCGACAAGATTTATCAGAAACTGTGAAGAAGTCGGTTTATTCCAAGATCTGCAAAGCGTAAACCCTTTTGAAGAAACTTTTCGTAGAGCGGTAGAAGCTGGAAAAACAGGATCAATCTCAGTTTCAGAAGTAAGGCCCTATTAGAAATGTAATTTTTTTTTAAACATTTAACCAAACCTTATTAATTCTGACTCAATTACTTGAATTTTTATTTAGATTGGAAGTGTAGACGATACATTACATACCCCTCATATATTTCCGCATATTGAGGAAAGCCCCTCCACAAATCATCATGTTCTTCCCCAAACTACAATTTCCGTACCCCCTACAATCACTGTAACTGAAACTTCAAATGAGACGAGTTCGACTAAAACAAAAATACGTAGAAGTAGAATGAGAAAAAAGAACTCTAACGCGGAGGAAGTAGTCAAGAAATTAAAAATCACAACTACTTGTACAAACAGTATTCAAACAACTGAGAGGATTGTTGTTAAACAAACAAATGCTGCGATCGTCCCGAAAGTTTCTGCAGTTCAGGCACCAGCACCTTTGTAAGTTTAATTTTTTATTTAATTTAGTTAAATTTAAAAAAGAAAATTTTAAAATTTATTAGCTTAGAAGTTTAGGGACCGTAAAATATCCCCTTCCGTCCCTCCTCTCTTACTTTACGTAATTTTTAGTTGCCAGGAATGTTTTTTTTAATATAAATAAATTAGGTATCTAACAAATAGTTGATGTTTTTTAAGTAAATTATTGAAGTTTCAAGATAAAACGAAGAATTTTCTATACAGAATAGTTGAATTATCAAATTAAAAATATGAAATTTTGATTTAAAAAAAGTTAATTTTATACGAAAAAAGACGAATTTCTAACAAAATACCACATTTATCTACCCAAGTGTTTAATTTTTAACTAAACTTGATTCATTTTTAAGCAAAAAAAACGAATCGTTTACGAAATGTTTGAATTTTAACAAAAAGTTCAATTTTTATTGAAAAAAAAAAACATTTTTAACCAAAAATGGAATAGGTAAATTTTCAATTACGAAAGTAATTTTTTAACCGAAAAAAGTAATATTTAATAAAACAGTTCAATTTCCAACCAAAGAGATAAATTTTAAACTAAAATTTTAAATCGTCAACCAAAAAACACATTTTTAAGAAAGTATTTCAATTTTTGAACCTAGTTCTTAAATGTTTAATCAAGAAGATGATTTTTTAAAGAAAAAGATGAATTTTAAAACAAAATAACGAATTTTTAACTAAAATGCAAGAAATCTTAAACAAAAAATAATTTTTTTTTAAATGAAAAAGTTACTTTACCACCAATAAGACGAATTCTTAACCAAAAAGTTTAATTTTCAAATAAAAATATGAATTTTATAAACAAAAAGATTAAATTGCTACCAAAAAAACGAATTTTTAACCAAATTCAAAAACTCTTAAACAAAAAGTTAAATTTTCAACTAAAAAAATGGATTTTTATACAAAAAGATTAATTCACTACCAAAAAAGACGAATTTTTAATCAAAGTTCAGCATTCTCAACCAAAGAGGACGAATTTTTAATAAAACTTAAGAATTCTCAACCAAAAAATTGAATTTTAAATTAAAAAAGTTGAAAATAAGGTTCATTTTCTACTAAAAAGGACGAATTTTCAATGAACTTCAAGAATTCTCCACCAAAAAGTTCAATTTTCAATTTTTTTTTAATATCTTCAGAATAAAGTTCAGGTGAAAGTTTTTACTAATTTTCAAGAAATTACTGTTTTCTATCAATAGCAAATAATTAATTAATCAACGTTCAACCAAGTGTTTGAATTTTCAACGAAAAAAGATGAGTTCTCAAGAAAATATGTAATAGCGGATATTTTAACGAAGAAAATATTTTCATTTTAAATAAACAACAGTTTTATTCAACCAAAAAGTAAGAATTTCTGACAAAACACTTAAATATTCAACCAAAACATATTAATTTTTAAACAAATAATTCAATTTTTAAGGAAAAAGATGAACTTTAATAACATAAAATTAGTTTTGTACCAAAAAAGATGAATCCTGAAACAAAATGAATAAATTTTTAACCAACAAGATTATTTTTTTACCAGAAAAACAAATTTTCAATAAAAGACGTACATTTTCACACAAAAAAACATTATTTATGAAGAAGTTACATAAGTTTTCAACTAAATAGCTTGAACAATGAATGTGATGTTAGTCCAAATTTTATTTAATTTTTTTTTTATATTATTTTAATTTCTAAAAAATGGTAACTAGATTTTTTTATGGTGTAGTTGAATTTTTATTGAAGAGAATTAATTTTCATAAAAACCCGAATAAAAATCGAATTTTCAACTAAATTCTTAACCAAAACCGATTATATTCAACTAACAGTTATACTTTTTAACAAAAAATTGACATTCTACCCAAAAAATTAGAGTTTGTAATAAAATACATAATTTTCAACCATATACTTAAATTTGCTCCCAAATTGTTAAATTTTTGAGCAAAAAATTCAAATTTTCTTCAAAAAGTAGATTTTTTTAACAAAAAAGTTCATTTTTAAGCAAAAAAGGTCAAATTTCTACAGAAAGAGATGATTTTTCAAACAATAAAGATGAATTTTCATAGCAGCAGATTAATTGTCTGCCAAAAAAGACGAGTGTTCAACAAAATACATAATTTTTTGCCAAATAGTTGATTTTTCAATTAAGAAGATTACTTTACAACCAGAAATACATTTACTTTTACAAACGTGATTATTTTTTTTTTTATTATTATTTCTTTTCTGAAAATTTATTTCTTTAATTGAAAATGTAACTATTTCAGTTAAATACTTCATCATTTCAGTTAAAAATTCATCACTTTGTTTGAAAAAGTGATTTTTTTAACCCGGTTTTTCTTTTTGGTTATCGCTTTTTCTTTTAACTCAAAATTGAACTATTCTCATTGAATATTCCATCATTTTAGTTCAATATTCATCTCTTTGGTTGAACATTCATTTTTTTCCCTAAAAATTTAACTTTTGATTGGCAATATTATTTTTTTTAGTTAAAAATAAAAAATAAAATTTTTCACTAATATTTTTTTTTAATTCGACTGTTACATCGAAAGATTCATAATTTTGTTTAAAAATTGATCACTTTGTGGGGAAATGTAACTATTTTGGTGAACTTCTGTTTTGGGTGAGAAATAAGATTTTTTTGTTGAAAATTTATCTTTATGGTTTAAAATTCATCTATTCCAGTTGAAGATTCATAATTTTAAAATGCAAATGTATCACTTTGGTTGACATTTTTTTTCCTTTTTTGTTGTAACTTATTCTTTTAACTGAAATTATAAATTATTCCAATTGAGTATTCCGCCATTTTAGTTAAAAATTCATCTCTTTGATTGAATATTCATTTTTTTCTGAAAATTTAACTTCAACTTTTGGACGACAATGTATTTTTTTTTATTTGTAAATGTATTGTTGTAGTTTAAATTTAAACTATTTCAGTTGATAATTCATAATTTTAGTTAAAAATGCTGGAAAATAGATATTTTTTTGTTAAAAACTTAAATACTTGGTTGAAACTTTTTTTTTGCAAGTAAAAAATTTAACCTCTCAATTGATAAGTCCATAATTTTAGTAGAAAATTTAACCTCTCAATTGATAAGTCCATAATTTTAGTATAAAATTAATTCTTTGGTTGAAAATTTATTCTTTAGAAATTGATTTCTTTTGTTGAAAATTTCTGATGTTTATTAGAAATTAATCTTCATAGTGGAAAATTCATCTTTTTAGTGAGAAATCTAACTATTTCAGTTGATTATTCATCATCTTAGTAGAAAATTATTTTTTTTAAACTGAAAATCCAACTATTCCATTTTTGATTGAAAGTATATCTTTTTTTAGTTTAAATTTCCACTATTTTTTTTTAATAGTTTTATTTTTTAGTTGAAAATTGAATTATTTATTTCGTTGAAAATTCATGTATTTTGGTTGAAAATTTGTTTCGTTTATAGTGGAAAATTCTTTTTTTCAACTGAAAATTTAACTCTTACATTTTTTATGGAAGTGTTATTTTTTAAGTTTAATATTCAACTATTTGATAAAAAATGTTTATTTTTAGTTAAGGATTCAACCATTTGGTTCAAAATTCATCTAGCATCTTCAAATTCTTGGACTTTGTGGACAAATTCAAGAAATTAATAAATATTTTTTTAGTATTATTTAATTATTTAATTAATGGATGGTGCTAATATATTTCAGAAGATCTTGTAATGTAATTTGTAAAATTATACCTGGAAAAACATGATTTATCTGGCAAAAAACTGGATTTGTGAGGGAAGTTTTTCCAGGTAAACTAAATTTAAAAAAAAGTTAACCCCTCCATTCAAATTGTCACTGTCAGGGTGGCGAGTTGGCCGGGAAACTGGGAATTTACCTCTGATCGCAGTAAAATTCAAGTTTTTATTATTTTAATAATTTTGGTCAATTTAAAAAACTGATTTCTTCTTTATTTACAGCGCACATTATTGAGATTATCTCAGTTTACTCTAATTTAATCGTAATTTATTATTGAATTTTTATTTATTATTTATTTATATTTATTTTTTTTGTTATAGAAGTCTTTATGATTGAAAATTCATCAGTTTGGTTCAAAATTAATTTCTTCGATTGATAATTTGAACTATTTCGTTTAAAATTAACATATTTTGTCCACAACTTATGGGTTAAAAATGCAAATATTCAATTTGAATTAAATTGAAGTTAAATAAATATAATAAATGTTGAAAATAAATATTTTACGTAGAAAAAACATTCTTGTTTGAGAGTTAAACTCTTTTGTAAAAAATTAATTTTTTTGTGAATATTCATTTTAGTTAAAAATTAATTTCTTTGGGTAAAATATAAGCTATTTTATTGAAAAATTGTTCTATCTTGGATGAGCAGGAATTTTTTTGCCGAAAATTGAATTATTTTGTTAAAAACTTGAGATAAAATTTCATAATCCACTCTTCTTTTCATTCATTCATTGGTTGAACATTTATTTTTTGACTGAAAATTTAACTATATTCAAGTTTTGTATGAAAAATAATCTTTTTTTAGTTGAAAATTCATATTTTTTGGTATAAATTAATCCTCATCGTTCAAAATTTATCATTTTAGTTGAAAATTCATCACTTTGTTTGAAATTTTTTTTAACTTAGTTTTTTTGTGGAAATTAGTTTTTTAGCTGAAAATCTAACTTATTAAAATTGAATAATCCATAGTATTAGTTGATTAATTTTTTGTTAAAATTTCAACTATTTCAGTTTAAGATTCATCGTTTTAATTTAAAATTCAGCAAGTAGGTTGAAAATTGAAATATTTTCTTTCAAATCCGTTTTTTACAAGATTATTCTTTTCATCTAAAATTTTAACTATTCCATTTTTTGTTGGAAATTTATATTTTTTGTGGAGATTTTAAATATTTGTTTCCAAATTAATTAATTTTGTCATTTTTTGCTCTATTGTATTAAAAGATTTTTAGGATAAACGTCATAAATAAAAACCAAAAAATCGGGAAATGACAGTGAATTTATTTGTTGACCGAGAATTTTATAAATTTTTAGAACAAAAATTCTCTCCAAGTTTTGATTTCAACAGTTTTTAAATTAATCAGTTAAATTTTTGTCCTTTTCAATTACTATATCATTCAGTTTACAGGGTGTCATTCGAAAATCTTTCACTGACAAATTTTCTATTTTGGATTTTAATTTTGAAGCGTATATTTTTCATTTAAAGAATTCTAAAATACTGTTTTAAAGGCTTAAAAAAAAAAATTAGTGTTGTTTGAAATCGACAATTTTGGACAAAAAATTGTTTAGTTTATCCAAAATGAATATAATTTGTAATGATTTTTGAAATTTAATCATAATTTAAGGATTAACAAATGAAGAATAATTGACTTTACCAGACTATTCGGAATCATTTCAATATTTAAGAATTTGCAGATTTGAACGTTAAAAATTAAATTGTTTCAATTCGAATTTTGACGTTCTTAGCCTAGTTAAACAAATGTAAACGCCCGATTTATACTTTATAAACTATTTTCAATTCTAAAATAATATAATTATAATTTCAGGCTTTTATCAAATTTAAAATATTGTTTTAGCCTAAAATTTGAAATTTTGTAATTAGTAAAAATATCAACTACTGATTATTTAGACATATTTGATTTT
>JAAAKG020133857.1:0-14029 GCA_010014905.2 Druon quercuslanigerum | reverse complement strand
ATAAGGACAACCGCAGGATTTCGCCGGGATCGGGTGCTAATCTGAAAAATTGCACCCGATCCCAGCGAAATCGCGGTGAAATTTCAGCCATAACCACGTCTCACTACCGTGAGATAAGTGCGGTTATAGTCTGTGACGGAATCAATACGGCGATCCGGCAAAAGTCTCGTGCACCCTGAGGACACGGAGCGAGCCAAAGACGACCGCCTTCTGCATTTTCCCGGCAAGAGTTTTAGCATATTGTTCACACGCAGGAATGCTTTTTAGGTTATTAACCAGGGAAAGCTTGGCACCTCCAAGAGCGCCGATGATAAGGACGATTAATTTAACAGAATGTTGCGTGTACAATCGTTGCAACTCCCTTACTAGGTCTCTATACCTCTCTTGCTTTTTATTCTCCTTGGTTATGATGTTTTTGTTAGCTGGTGCCGAAAATTCGATAACGAACATGGTTCGCTTCTCGAAGTCAAGGGGCACTATGTCAGGCCTCGAGCGTGCAACAGAAACAATTGTCGAGAATATAAAGTTCCAGTATATGCGGCACTTGTCATTCTCGATAACTGACTTTATTTCCCTAGTAGTGTTTAGCGGAGCGATATCAAGGTTAATGCCGTAAGAGTGACTTTGGATTGTTCGCGCATATATTAGAATACAGCGTACAGGTTTATAGAACAAACTTGGAGAGGATGTTATAGAACGTCTGTGATTGATTTGTTCTAGAAAAGTTATATAAACACTGCTATAGAACAGTGCCGTCACATAGATCTAGAAATTCTAGATCATAGTTCTGTCACAATTTTTGAAGCGTGAAATTGACTCAGTATCAAATACATTCAACTCCGCATATTTTACTCCAGAGTAAAATACAGAAATAAAATCTTAACCCATGCTCAATATGGAGTTAAAAACTCGTGGTGGGCCTTCTTACGGAGTTTATGTTCAGAGCTGCATTCGCAGAAAACTTGCTAACAACGGAGTTGTTCGCCACATTATGACCGCAAGTCAGCGCGTGCAAAACTGCGAAGTCGAAAACACGAAAATTTTAGAATTCATGGTCGCGTGATGGTCGCGTGTCGCGTCGATGAAATTTTTTATTTAATATTTATAAAAGTGAAATATGTTGACAATAAAGAGTGAGTTATGGCAACCAGACAAAGTGGTTGAAAGTTGTATATGAATTAGAATTGGGATACGAAGAATTCATATAGACGCCGGTATGTAAACCTAAATTTCTTAAATTAATTGATGAGTTACGCAACTTTAATTGGGCAATCAAACTTTTTAATCCCAGAAAATGATTCATTATCAATTTTTGTATTTCCTTGTCTAATTATAGTTGCTTAAATGAATTAATTTATGGAATCCAGGCTTACAGAGAACAATAATTAGTATTTTTACCATCAAATCTATTCAGAATACTTGAGTCTATTTCTAAATAGTGTATACTCCCTTCAGCGTTCGTTTTTAGCGGTATTTACTTCTTAAAATCAATTTCTGATGGTGTCGTAGGACAACTATAGGGTCACAACGGAGTTAATTGAAATAAATTCGGGACAGTGGAGTTAGGGAGTTTTTACCAAGAGTTATATTTTTTATAAGTTATACTTTTATAAGGTATGCTTTGGAGTTGATTTTAACTCCCCTTTTTAACAGTGAATGTTCTAAAACACTAACATTTTTGTTCTAGAACAGTTCTGTCACAAAATTGTAACAATGGTTCTAGAACAGTTCTGTCACAAAATTGTAACAATTGTTCTAGAACAGTTCTGTCACAAAATTGTAACAATTGTTATAGAACACATTCCTTTTTTGATTTATAGAACATTTACAGAACATATTTGCTGGATATAGTCACTTTTTAAAGTTAAAATATCACTTTAATTACTTTTCCGTCCATAAATTAACCCTTGGGTTTACCACTATTTAATTCAAGTGTATATTTCTGATTTTTTCAAAAATTGTTTTGAAATATTTTGGGGTATTCCAAAAAAAGTCCAAATTTTCTTAATATATTTCAATTATTTCAAGGAATTTCAAAAGATATTAAAGAGTTTAGGGAAATTTAAAAAATGTTAAGAAATTTTTGAAGAACTGTAGGCGTTTTTAAGGTATTTCAAAGGATTTTAGGGTATTTTTAAAACGACAGAGGAATTTCTATCAGCTTAAAAAAATTAAAGGGATTTCGAAGGATTTTAAATTGCCATAAGGAAATTTTTAAAGATTTCAAATAATTTTTAATAGATTGTACAATTAGAAGAGACTCTAACAGATTTTAGATAATTGAATTTTTTAATTCGAATGTTTAAGAGCTTCAAAAAGTTTCAAGGGATTTCAAAGTTTTTAAATATTTTTAAAGATATTTTAAGATTCTCAAGAAATGTTTAATAAGTGTCAATAACGTGATGGTATTTCAATGGATTTGAAAGATTTGAGGGTTTTTTAAAAACTTCCGAAAAACTTTGTAAAGCTTAAAAAAAATTTCAGAGATATTAAAAGTTTTCAAGGTATTTGCGAATGTTTGGATAATATTTTGAAGGATTTTATAAAGACTATAATAAGGTTTAAGGAAATTTTTAAAGATTCCATAGGAGATGTTGAAAAATTGTCGAGGATTTGAATGATTTTATGGTATTTTTAGGGCTTTCAAGAAATTTTAACATATTTTCAATGAATTTTTTGCAAAAATTGAGGGTTTCGTATAGGGTTTCGAAGATTTTCAAATATTTCAAGGTAGTTTTCAAAGATTAAAGAATTTTACAATATTTTAAAAGATTCCAATGAATTTTTAGTTGATTTCAATTTGAATGGATTAAATTTTTTAAAAAGATTTAAAGTTATTTTAAAGAATGAAAAAATTTCAGCAATTCAGGAATATTAATTGAAAATGAGATTATTAAATTTATTTTTGTAATTAATTAACAATTAATTAATTTCTTATCAATTTATTCTGCATTTCTATTAATTCTTTGGAATTAGCTTATATTTTTAAATTTTATGGATGTTGGAAAGTTTTTGTTTAACTGACTTTGAAATCTTTAAACTCACCTTGAATTTTTAGGAATTTGAATAAATTCTTTTGAAATTCTTTTGAAATTCCTTGAATTGCTCTAAACTAATTTCAGACTTACTAATTCTTTTTGAATTTTTCCATATTTTTACATTTGTTCAATTCACCTTGAATTTGTATGGTTTTCACAGAATTTCTCTTATTCCCATGTAGACATCGGCCCAGCTTAGCCCAACTTATAATTGGGCGCCAATTGGGCCCCAACTGGGCAGTCCAGATAACAAAAATTTTTACTTATTAAAACTTATATTGATAAAGCCGATTAGTGTTAGATTTCTTAATTAGGCTTTCATAGGGTACACCCATAGAACGCCCATAGAGGGAGTTCTAAATTAAATAACAGAGTATTTTAATTATATGAGTGAGTGCATGCAATTCTATTGAAATCCTGGAACTTTTCCAATTATTCCGAATTTTTAATTATTCAAACTTACGTTGATAAAGCCAATTTCGTGTTTTATTTCTTGATTGGGCTTACATTGGGCATACCTATAGAACGCTCATAGTGGGCGGTTTAAATTAATTAACAGATTATTTTTATTATAAGAGTCAGTGGACGCAATCCTAACCAAATCCTGAAACTTTTCCAATTATTAAGAAGTTTTAATTGTCAAAACTTATGTTTAAAAAGCCGATCATCGCTTGATTTTGTACTTAATTGGGTTCACCCATAGAACACTCAAAGTAGGCACTATTGGAACAAACAAGTCTGGTCCCACAAAATGAAACCCCAATTATATCGATAGAGAGCAGTAGAGAGATAAAATATCGGCTGTGGTCAGATGCTATTTACATCGGTAAAGTTATTGTAAACTGCATCCATTTAGGAATAAATAAATAAATTGGGATAATTCTGATAAAAAATGCCGTGCGAATAATGAGTTATGGACACGGGTTGAAAAATAATAAGCGATTCGAGCATAGAATCTAGCAATCATATTTCATTTATGTGAATGAAAATAATTATTATGAAGCTATAAATTTACATATCAAATGAATTATTTACAAATATTGCTTGTTTATTATATTTTGATGGAAAATGTTAAAGTACATTAATTTCCTGAAACTTTTTTTTCCTTCATCCTTAAAAAGAACTTCTGACCATTGAATATTTTTCCTTCACTAACATTTTGCTTTTGACATTACAAAGAGATCAGCAGAGTATAGTAACATTTTCAAGTGAAAAAACAATAAATAAACATTTTTTGTAAACTTAGCATTTTGTAATTTTGAAAAATCCGCCTGTATTAGGTAACACGTGCGGCTGCGCGAGCTGCTACGCCATAGGCGGGCTCTGTCGTCTTTACCAAACCAGTTGCGAACGCCATTGTTTCTTGTAGTAGAGTCCGTTCAAGCTTCCGTAAAATTAGATTATTTTAACAAAGTTCTTTCGTCTTTATTTAAGCAGAAATAAACCAAATACGTGATCGCATTGTGCTGTTTCTCATACTCAGCTAAGAATTTGCACTAAACCAAATATATTGCAGAAAGCACCACTTTAGATGCTTTTAGGACTGAGCTGACTGTTGGGAGAGACTGGGATGGAGATCAGAAGGAATAAGAGGATGCTAAGAGTTTTTAAATCATAAAGAAGCGTCAAATTAAAATAAATACTAACAAATATTTATTATTGATTGCTTTTAACTTTATAAATTACATAATTCTACCCTTCTTTTATTTATAGGGCATAGAGCTTCTTACTTCAATCTAGTTGTGGCCCAGTCTGGCCCCAATTAACTTTTCCACATGGGTTTTACCTTAAAGTCCTCTAAATTCACTCCAAATTCAAAGTCACATATTTTAGGTTATTTTTCACTTTTTCACGTAGATTAGGCTATGTTGCAAGATTAGAATTTTGTTCTCGAATATTAATGGTCAAGGAAAAAGATCAATTAATCAGGGAAAATTTAGGGATTTGTGAAAATGATTTTTTGCGGCTACTATGGCAGCACAAATATTGTCATACACAAGTTTTTTAAAAAGGGTACCCATAAGCATAACTTATAATATGCCTTATTCGAGAAATTTTGTTTCGCAAAAGCACTGAAGAATCAAATAAAGGATTATCCATATTTTATTTAGTGTATTTTTTATATTATACATAGAATATATTAGTTTATTTTATCCCTTATGGAATACAAAGACAGGGAGTTCTATCAATGTTGACCTATTTTATCGTGCGATAAAAAGAAATTTTTCGCTTTGTATCGCTAGCATGAGGGACTTTCTGTTTATAAGGAAGGTTCAATATTCCGATGAGCTTTCGGGATCATGGAATGACTTTCCTTAGATATTGGCTGAGCTGTCGGGATAAAGCTTTCTTGGAATAATTTTATCTATATTGCAGCTTTTCAGTTTTGATCATTTTGTCTTACATTTACATAAAAAACGTAATGGTGTGACACAGACAGAATGGGAATTCATACTTTCAAAAAGAAACAAATATAAAAGAGATGGTCCAAGTTTCTATACTTTTTTAACAAAAAAAAAAACTTATAAAGCTTTCCTTGCTTCAGATTTACAAACTTTCCATAACAAAAATGTTTATTTGGTTCATTCTAACCAATGTATTTAGATTATTATATTATCAATAACATTGAAAATTAATAATCCAAACATAATACATTTATAAATATTTCTAACATGAAAAAATTGAGGTAACATTTACAACTCAATTGAAAGAAATCATACTTTTTCTATTGATATTTATGTCTCTAATGAGCCAAAAAGTGAGATAGTATGGAAATCTATTTTTAATGACTGAATTTTTTTCATGTTTATATGCATAAAATTATTCTTGAAAAAATTGATTATTTTCCAATCTCAAAATACTAAAATGTTTACTTTGTGGTTTAAACTTTACCTTGAAACGTAGATAGTTTCACGTGTCTATTCTTTATTCAGGCGATCTTTCTCCCTTGCAGGGTAAATTTTTACCCAATAATCTTTTAAGCTTCTCCCATTCTTCGGCACAATTAACTGAATTCAGAAATATTATACATACTAAATTTGAATTAGTAAAAAATAACTGATTGTCAGTTAAATTTGACTAATTGATGTAGCTGGGATCCAATCATTGACAGTTAGTAAAAATACACTGATTCAATTAGTAGTTGTTGCTACACTACGCGCATTAGCCAAAATCTTAAATATAGATCAATCCAGTTCAGGAAGTCCGTCTTGTTTACTTAAAAATTGAACAGTTTGGTTTCAACTTTTTTTTTAACTCGTCTTTTGGTTGAATTTAACTATTTTCTTTATATAAAATTAAAATATTTGTTGGTTGCAATATCAATTATTACTTTTTAAAGGATTCATATGTTAGGGATGAAAATGCAATTGTTTAATAGAAAACTCGTTTTTTCGGCTTGAAAACTTAAGTATATGTTTAAAGATTTGTGTTTTTGCTGGAAAATCAAATAATTTTGTTGAAAATTCGTTTTTTTTTTTTTTGAAAAATAAATTATTAAACTGAAAATGCTAATGAGGAAAAATAAGGAATAGTTAATATACAATATACAATGTACGTAGGGGAAAAATTATACATAGCATTTACCCCTGTGTTCCATGTTTAATTTTTCCACCTCTGTGTAACTATATTCCATTTTTGGTTGAATATTAATATTTTTTTTAGTTCAAAAGTGATGTATTCTGTAGAACGTTCGTCTGTTTGGCTTAAAAATTTAAGAACTTTGTTAAAAACTCATCTTTTGTAGTTTAAAATGCAACTATTTTGTTGAAAAATAACTCATTTATTGAAAACTTATATTTTTTTGTTAAAAATTTTTCTTTTTTCTTTTGAAAATTCCACTATTTATTAATAAACTCATATTATTAATGGAAAAATCATCTTTTTGTAGAATATCATTTTGGTGTAAAGTTCAATAAAATAGTTTTGGTTGCAATGTAAACTTTTACATTTTTGTTGATAATTCATTATTTTAGCTTTAAATTCACCTCCTTGATTGAAAATTGAATTTTTATTTTTTTGTTAATCGATAATTTTAGTTGAAAATTAATTTTGTTGATCGGAAGTTTGTCTATGTGGTTAAAAATTTAGTCTGAACTTGAAAACAAAACAGTCTAGGCCTTGACACGACAAAATATCAGAATTTTGGAGTCAAATTGAGACTGCTTTACAATATATTTTAACATTTTGATCAAAGGAATTTAAAAAAATAACTGAATAATCAGTTAAAAACCGAGTCAGCAACGTAAGGATTGAAATCCCTAAAAATTGCATTTATAGTAATTTTTTAACATTTTTAACTTATAAACCGTATGTGCTGATCACTTAGAAACTACCTTAAAATAATCCTTAAATCGTGTACTATATGATGTCAGCATTTACTCCACGATTCATTAAATATTTCAAAAAATAGTTTTAAACTTGAAAAGAAATTTTTTTTCAAGCTGATAATGCCGCTGCACTGTTAAAAAAGAGAAGTTGCTGGATTCAGCCGAAAAATTTTATAGAATTAGCATAATTTTTTGTTGTAATTTCAATCTTCAGACCGTATAAAACAACAGCATATGATTATAATTATAATTGCTTAAATATTTGTTGAATACAGTTGTAACTATTATATTTTCACTACTTATTAGCTCTGGAACGAGCAATATATTCATTTTACGACAAACAAAGTACTTTAAACTGGTTGGTATGTGAACTCCAGATACCAATTTAGTATGAAGCGCCTCCGGTGAGGATCTCAATTAAACAATTACGCTTAAATTGAGCGAACGCTCACCGTGGTGCCCGCATGATCGTTAAGATTCCCACTCGTGTTCACCTACTGCCTTAAAGGTGTCCTTCAACGTTAATAAGCTTTACAGCCTTTAATAAGTTCAATGGTTACCAAGCCCCCATGTAAGTAGTTTATCTAGGTATCGTTCTATAAGTGACTCATGACAGGTAATTCAGCCTTCTTTTTGACTTCGAGCCGACACAATCTAACCAATTGTTAGACCCAGTCTAGACATTTTACCTCGAAACGGTGATGCGATGAATTGATATAACTTTGCGAGAGGTCGAAGATATTAAGTTTTGTGGCTAGTTCACAGAATTTTCTTTATCACTTCTTGAAAAGTACTTTTAATTGATATAATTTAATATTGAATTTCCGCAACCATGTTAGTAATTTTAAGCTCAGGGAATGGGATGTAACCAGGTTCATAAAAAGTTAATAGATTCATGTATCCACCTGTTTTCGAAAATATGTTGTAGTCGAGTGTGTGAGCTTCTATATGATTGCGACATATAGATTAGACTGGAGATGTTTACAGTTTAACATTGTTCGTAATAGAAGGCTTTACTGTATGAGCGATGTGCTGATATAAGACAGATCTGCTCACGCTACTCTAGAGCAATCTTTCAAATTGTCCGTGGGGTCAATCAGCACCGATATCAAAGTGCGACCGTCATACATTCCTCGTGAGAAGAGTCTGGTCATCAACTACAAGAAGGAGAACGCTGTACTTTAATCGCATCTTACACGTTCAAGCAACGCACTAATGTTTATTCTCATATACATTCGAGCGACGCGGACTTTGCTTCGATTAAAATCCTCATCGAACGAGTCTTGTCTTGTTGTTCCAACTAGAAAATCCATCGCTATAAAGTCACGTGTGATAATATTTGCTTTTTGATTCAACTATTGCTTTAGAAGTAGAGTTGAGATCCTTTTGCGTCTTTGAAAAATTTTAATTGAAGTTTAAGCGAACAAAACACGATAAATCCATTTTTGAAAGAAACGAGTTACGCATGATTTTTCAGCATTTTGAAGACTCGAGAAACATCATTATTAACCCGTAGTTTACAAAAAAGTCTTTTCTATTAAAATTACGCTTTAAAAATGTTGCAAACTTCAAAATCAAGCTTATAGGTTCCTTATAGTTCGATAATACGAGATAACCAGTTCGATTCCTCTTGATTGAATTTATCAGATTTTGCTCATTCACTCCTCAATTATACAATTACAAACGATCTCAAGGGCTTTTGGTGAACTGGAAATTACAAAAATTTCGAATTACTTAAAAATATTACAATTTAGGTCGGTTATAATAGATGTTTGGGTTATAAGCTATTCCAAAAGAACTTAATGAAAAATAGATCCCCCAGAAACTAACTATTTACAAGAACCGGAAGTGCGAATAGCTTTTCAGAATAGCATTAACGAATGCATCGATGATACAATTTTAAAGGCGCTAATGGACAATAAAAATATAGAGGGCGCCACGGCTATATTCGAGGATGTCATTGTTAGGAGTGTGACTAAAGTGTGTGGTACTGCGGTTGTAGGAAGAATTTCTGGCGATGCATGGTGGAATGATGAAACTCAGGCATCCGCCCAAGAATAAAAATCAGAACGACTTTACAGAAGCACGAAACTGCATTATAAAAATATGAAGGGAAGTAAAAGTACAGAATTTGTCAGTGTGAGAAATAGTAAAGCTGAAATGCTATATGATACAGAAGGGATACTATAGAAGCTTTGAGAGACTCCTTTGGGGAATTATTAGGAGATGAAACTATATAAGGCACCACAAATGCGATGTAGAGCACGATGCGTTAGAAAACTCAGTTTAGAGAATCTGTGTCACTGAGGTTAGGGATATAATTAAGAACTTAAAAAACGGTAAAGCATGGCTGGTGTAGGCAGTATTAACGCTTAAATGCTCAGATGTGTTCGGGATTACATACCTCACAGATTGTGTGAGATGATAAATTTATGTATTGAGATGGGAGAAGTTCCAAGTAACTGGAAAAAAGCCTTTATCGAACCAATATATAAAAGATAGGCAGATAAAAGTGACTGCAATAATTACAGAGGTATATCAGCTTACTAATTACCGTAAGTAAAATATATTCAAAAATACTTATTCGTAGAGTAATGAAATTAACAGAAGAAAATATATGGGAAATCCAAAGTGGATTTATGCCAGGAACATCATGTACGGATCAAATATTTAGCTTCAGACAGATCACAGAAAAAATATGAAAGTAAGGAACAAAAAGTGTAAGGGTTAAGAAGAAACTAAGTAACTGGTTCGATATTATGGAAGATGTTAGACGATGATGCGTTATGTCATCATAGGTATTTATTATATTCATGGACAAGTTTCTAAGAATGGCTCGTCTTCGACGAAGAAGGTTCAATGAGATCGCGGTACAGTGAGAGTGCGTGGGTTAGCGTTCGCAGATGATATTGTTGTTATAACAGAGTCAATCGAGGACTTGCAAAAAAGGTTGAGCAAAGTGAATACAACCATAAGGAACATGGGCATCAATCTTAACGTAAATCAAACAAAAATTATGGTGTTTTAAGGAAGAGGCAAGAAAACAATGTGCAGCATTGTCCTAAATGATGAGAGAATAGAACAACTTGATAAGTACGTATTTCTTGATAGCCTATTCACTAGCGACGGAAAGATAGATGGGTAGTAAGATAGGCGTATAAACGAGGGTAAGAAGGTTATCGGTAGAATATGGCCCATTATTGTTCATACCAACTGTACTGTACGGGAGAGAGACGTGGACCTATCAGGAAAATGATAAGAGTAAAATTAACGCGATTAACAGGAAATCCCTGTCCCTGATATGCAGCAAAACATTGATTGACAAAATGAGTAATGAGATAATCCTCAAAGACTGTGGTGTGGAGGAGACACTAGTTGACACGTGTGAAAGAAACTTGCTAAGATGGTTGGGACATGTTGAGAGAATGAAAGATGAACGACTAACGAAACAAGTGTATCAAGGTAAAGTAAATGGCTGATTACCCAAAAGCAGACCGCGAAATGAATGGTTAGAATGAGTAAATGAGACTCTAATTCGAGGAGACATAGGAAGCTATAGAAACATAGGAGATTACACAAGAAAAAGCATGGATGTAAAGGAAGCTAGAAAGGTATGTCAGGACAGAGAATTGTGGCGACAAATAGTTTATGAAAAGAGCGTCAGTGGACTGAATGACGCCTGAAATTAAACTTTTAAAAATTGGAAATGGCTAAATAAAAAAGATCTTTGAACAAACAAAATAACTAAAATTGCACATTTTCAAATCTAGTCTAATTTCAAAATTGATAGAAAAATTAAGCAATTTTAACTCTATAAACATTTAAAAGATTAAAAAAAGAGCACTGCACATTGAGTGATTTAAATTATATTTTAGAATAATTTTATCTTAAACTATTTAATTTTGATTTGATTTTGAATGCAGTGAATTTATTTAATCGTATAAGTATTAAGAAACTTTACCTTTTACATTGAACCATTTTGATCGATTTGAATTTGAACAAAAAAATGTTAATTTGAATCGAAAAATTGTTCTAATTTATTTCACATTTTCTATTTAAAAGGATTGGATTTATAATTCTGCTGCATGCATTTTTGCACGATTTAAACTTTAAACCAACCGGTTTTGAATATTCCAATCTAAAATAATGCAGCATTTGATTTAATTTTAAAAAATCGATAAAAAAGGTTCTCTCAAGTTAAGAAAGTTCTTGTTGATTAGACCGAATTCATTTGCTTTTATATAATGTATATCAACCAAAGTTCCTTGTTTCTTTAAGCAAATGATTTGGCTGAATCCCCCCTTATATTAATAAACCTAACACACAAAGATTTAGCTTTTTAAATTTTAAAAGCTCATCATTTCTGATATAAAACTGCCAACCTCACAGTCACCTGTGGAAATTGGTCTCTACCACGAACCGCTCCCCAGGTTCATTTTTCACGCACTCTATTGCTATTTCAGCAACACATCGATCTTCTCTCTCCGCTCCTGAACATTATACAAATGTACACATATCCTCTTTCCGACTAGAAGGAATGGAATGAGAAAAGTGACGGAGAGTGAGTTAGAAAAGGGGAGAGAATATCCGTGTATGTAATATCATACACGTGTATGGGAAGGTGGATAAGAGTACATATATATGAGGTATATGAGCACACGTTTGTTCGATAGTATTTAAACAAGGGGTACAAGAGGGGAGAGGCAAGCAAGGGCGAGACAGGAGGGTAAAATCGAGTCCCCATTGTGCTCAGGTGTGAGGCGTGTGCAGGGGTGGCTCAGGGGGAAGATTTGCACACGCGGCACGAGCCGCGCCAACAAAGGGATGGAACAGATTGGAAGCCATTCATTCATTCCTCTCGTCCTGTCTTTTTCTCTGTATTTGACTGGGAGCATCAGCCACCCACCTCACCCCACACCACCCTTACCTCCCATTACCTTCACCGACACGCGCACCGGCTCATTTGCACGTGTGTGCACGTTCCTCATGCTGTCTATGTCACATTAATAACAATGATAACTCTTCACGATTTAGGAACACGTACGACACATGTGCATCCCCTCTGGGAATCTGTGAACGGCGGTTATTATTAATATTAATGATGATTTTCCCTAAAAAACGTTTAAGCAACAGAATTCTAATTCCCTACGGCTTAGGGGATTGGAATGATGCGCACTGGAAATAGCTTATAATGATAATAATTGAGGCTGCTCTAGAAAACTTTTAATGAATCAACAAAAAAGGTTTCTTGGATTTCTTTTGCTTCTATAGTAAAAAAATTGTTTTTTTGTCTGAAACAAAAAATTTTCTGAGTTAAAGTTACCAGGGTGACCGTAGGTCAGGAAACCCCTGAAAATCAGGGGAAACTTAGGGATAGAAAAAACGTTGCAAGAGTCAGAGAAGTCAGGGATATGTCAAGGATGATAAAATAAAAAATAGGAAATTTGAAATTGTTTTATTCCGTTTATAAAATATTATGTAATAAAAATTTTACAAGCTAAATATTCGGGTGATGCATGGTGGAATGATGAAACTCAGGCATCCGCCCAAGAAGAAAATGCAGAACGACTTTAACAGAAGCAAGAAGCTGCATTATAAAAATATGAAGGGAAGTAAAAGTACAGAGTTTGTCAGTATGAGAAAAAGCAAAGCGTGTTATAAAAATTTCAAATATTATTTAATTATGCACTGTAAAAAAATTTCTGGTAATTTTACCACTTTCAGAGTAGGTCCGATTATTACCTATTCTCCCGAAGTAACGTTTTCGCTGACAATAACAAATATCCACTTTCAGTATGGAATTCAACTTTTAGGTTATGTACCTTTTAAGACAGATTCTGTAAAATTACAAATGCATTATGAATTTTAGGTGATGTTATTCTAACAAAAAATAATCTTGTTTTTATTCAACATGCTAACTTTAACATCTACATAAGAACTAAAATAATGGTAATTTGACTAAAAATTTACATTTCCCATTCAAATAACGAATACAGCAGAAAGCAGTTTTTTAAATGAAAAAATTCTTTTTTAATATTTTTATCAGTTTTGCAAATAAATTATTCCATAATTTATACCATTCTGAAACACGCTATTTTATACACATAATTTTAATTTTACCATTTTTCCATTATTCTCCGCAATTTTGATACTTTACAATAACTTGTACTACTACTACAATTACTTGTCTTAGATTTGTGCGATTTTGACTCTATTAAGTTTTCTTCAATTCTCGACGTTTTGAGACCCCCTGTGTCAGAAAAAATAGTTTTTACGAACATGTCTGTGTGTCTGTCTGTAGTCTGATGACTTGATAACATTCATAGGGAATTTTTCAATTTAAATTTCCTTTTTGCACACTAGTTTGTGGTTTAAAAATGACAGTGAAATCGTCAATTTTTTTATATCTATACTTCACTCCTAAACTATCATTAATAAAATTGAAATATTCACACAAAAAATATTTTCATTACTGATGTCGGTTTAAATTTTTTTAGTAATTATATTGAATTAAAATTTTCTCATAATTTCTCACATACTGCAAATTTATGCTCGAAAGAATTCGATTTGTGTTTATTTTGTTTAGTTCTTCTTCTTCTTTATTCATAATGTGTCCCCTAAGGGTTTACATGACTTCCATTCCATACCACTTACATAAAAAAC
>JAAAKG020133856.1:0-14030 GCA_010014905.2 Druon quercuslanigerum | reverse complement strand
AAATTTTTTTTAAATTTTGTCAATGATTTCAAATAAAGACTGTAAAGAAAAATTAATTATTAATGTCTCTTTACAGTCTTTATTTGAAATTAGTTTGCCATTTTTGCACAAAATATCCCAATAATTAAAAAAATTCCTATTTAGGCTTATTTAAAATGAGGCCAAAAACTTTTAATTATGTACAATTTTTTTTAAGAGAGAAGGAGTATTTTATTTACTTTCATGCTTTTATGGAGAAAAATTTTTATTTATGATCATAAAGATGATAATATTCAAATCAAATTATTATTTCTTCCAAATATAAACAAAATAATAAATTTTTATACCCAAAAACACCAAAAGCGAAGTGCTTTTTAAAAATCGTTAAAAGGCGTTTGATGAACTCGGAGCTTAAAATGAAAAGTTCGAAAAAATAAAAATTATACTCGAAATAAAGGATTTTTGTTATAAATTATTATACTTGCGATTTTTACAATATTTTATCTTCAAGTTCAGACTTTTACAGAATCTAAGGAAACAAGAATAAAATCTTCTTCGTAAATCAAGGTCCATTATTCAGGTAATCACATTTGTAGTAGGAATAATTATTTATTTAAGAAAAATAAAAAATAATCTTCATTTCTTCAAGAATTGTATTTTATAAAATTAATTAGCTATTTCTGAGACAAGATTCGACAGAAAAATTAAAAAATCGACTAATATTTTCTATTTTTGTGTATGAAAGTCTAAAAACTGTTTTCATAGACTATATAAATATATTGGAAATTTTTTTTTATTACAGTATTTGATATATTTATGAGTAAGAGTAATGTGAAATTAGAAATAAGTTTTAAAACAATCTTGCATCCTCAAATTGAGTTTAAGAAATAATTTGAATCTTTAAGCAATATTTAATCTGGTTATGGCAATTATTTTAGATATTTCCAAAGTTATTTTAAAAATTAGGAAAAATTGAGTGTGGCAAATTTAAATAAAATTCGATAATTGGTCAGGCTCTTTGGCCCACCCTTTATTCGGCCACAGTTCCTCTTCTTTAAGCGTCATCGATGATTTTAACGCACGTCTTAAAAAGTTTTATCCCTGTGATAATTTTAAAATATATCAAAATCATACAACCTAAAAAAATCTGATTGAGAGGGATTCGATAAGTCAAGAGACTTATATAAAAAAAAAAACGATAAAATCAAACTGGCCATAATTTTCTTATTCTTATTGAAAGATTCCTGGGAATAGCGCTCGTTTTCATTAAAACGAAGGATAGACTCGTATTTTTTACAATGTGACCGTATGAAGTTTATTGTCAGTCGTAATTTCGTACTTCAATTTAAGTGCCATTACGAACGTAAATTCAGATAGAGATATTTTTTATTAAAAAAAATCTTACCAACAGATTACTGGGACCGTTCATAATCCATGCTAGGCTATTTTAAAAGTTTGTTACACCTCTATCCTTAACCGTCACAGACGAATTTTGAACGAACAAAAAAATTAATTTTAGAACAAGCAGGTGCATTTAAAGCCAAATAATTAAACTTTCGAGCAAAAAAGAGAAATTTTTAATTAAATAATTGAATTTTCAACCTACAAAGATAAATTATCAACAGATTGGTCAAATTCTTAAGCAAAAATGATAAAATTAATCCAAGGAGAGTTGAATCTTTAACAAAATAGTTAAAATTTTAAGGCATGAAGGCGAATTTGTTTAGAAGAGAGTTGAACTGTCAATCCAAAGGAATAAGTTTTTTTGCAAATTTAGTTGCTTTATTAAGAAAATAGGTAAAGTTTTGAAGGAGATACTTAACTTCCAAAGAAGTAGTTAAGAAGAAGAGATGAATTTTTAACCAAAATATTTTTTTATTTAGGAAGTAAAAAAAAATCAACCAAATTGTTCATTTTTTTAAGTCAAGAACATGAATTCTCTAAAAAAGGTTTAAATTTTCTACCCAAAAATATGAAGTTTCAACCGAAAAATTATTTGTCAACCATATGGTTGAAATTTTTAAATATATAGAACTTTGAATTTTTATTTTATTTTCTTTAGCTTATTTTTTTACCTACAAGTCATCAGTTTTCAACTAGAAATGGAACAATTTAATATTTATAATTTAAAAAATCGGTTTTTAAGAACAAACGAGTATTCAACAAAGTTTTCTTACAAATGATTAGTTTTCAACTGATAATGGAATACTTATATTTCCAGTTAAAAAACGAATGTTAAAATAAGCAAAAAATGAATTTTCAACGAAATTCTTCAATCCTAAACCAATAAAATTAATCTTTAAAAAATTAGACCAACTTCAATCAAGCAGTTGAGTTTTCAACAAAATAAAATTAATTTTTAACCCTTGCCGGCATACATTTTTCAGGGAAACGAGTTTTCATGGAAATTGGTACATAGGGTTTTTTGGGGTCGCTGATTACGAATCTAAATTCGGATTTTGAAAATTTCTGAATGGCGGATCCAATATGGCGGCTAACATTTGGCATATATTTGGATTTTTTCTGAAAATTGGTGTACGGGGGTTTTTGGGATCACTGATCACGAATCTGGACTTAGATTTAGAAAATTCAAAATGGTGGATCCAATATAGCGAATCAACTTCAACTGTTATGCAATTATGAAATTGGTTATTTGAGGTTTAGTACCAATTTTATGAATTTTCATAATCCAAATTTAGATTCGTCATCAGTGACTTCAAAAATCCTTGTACACTAATTTTTTTAAAAATTCAGAATTTTTGTTACCTTGGACGCCATATTGGACCCGACATTTTGGATTTTCAGAGTCTGAAATTGCAGAAAAAAATCCAAAAATATTCCAAGTTTCGGGAGCAATCTTGGATCCGCTATTTTGAATTTCCAAAATCTGAGTTCATATTTGTGATCACTGACCCCAAAAACCCCTGTATGCCAATTTTCAGACAAAATCCAAAAATATTCCCAATTTCGGCAGCCATATTGGATCCGCCATTTTGAATTTTCAAAATATGAGTACAGATTCGTAGTCAGCGACCCCGAAAACCCTTATATACCCATTTTCATGAGGATATAATGGAAAGTTTTTTCAATAATGAATTTTTTCAACAAAAAAAGCTTTTTTCATCTTTGTTCATAAGTATTAACAAATTATTAAAAAATTTTGGACCCTTTGCACATAAATTTCAATTTTCTATCATCCTGCGAGCTTGAAATTAAAAAAAAACCTGTGGAAAATCCAATAAAAACTACTCTGAAATCGCAAAAATTATGTGAAAAAAGGTGGGAATACGGTATTTCCATCATGCCGAAAAGTGTTAATGAAATACTCATATGTTCGACAAAATAGTATAATTTTTAACCATGAGAGATTAATTCTAAAAAAAACATCATCGTAGACTTTTCAGTTAAAAAAAATTAACTTTTAACCCAGAATAGCTTGATTTTTTATTAGGTTCTTTCAATTTAATACAAAAAAAAAAAAAAAAAAAAAAAAAAAAACGAGAAAAAGGAAAAGTTTGTGGATAACAAGGAAAAAAGAGGAATTCTTTTATGAAAAGGGAGAAAGAGTGAAAAGAGAAAGAGTATGAAGTTTATGTTTAGATGCTCTGCTTCTAAAATAAAATCATATATTTTCATTTTTTCAAGCATTAAAAAAAAAGTGTTTTCACATATATATTTTACACGTGTGATGTAATATTCTGTGGTAACCCGCAACTCCCCATGTCTCCAATCATTACAAAATCTGACCCCCCCCCCTCGCATTGTGATCATTCCGGTGTGGGGGGGGGGTAAATGAAATTTGATTAGATTTTAGATCAGGCCTGCGACGCATCCGCAGCGATACTTTATTCTTCCGCACGCAAGGTTTCGCTGTTTACATTTGTGTCCGGTTTGGATTACTGACTCATCGGCGATAGGGTTTTATTAAATTACCCGTAATGCTATACCGACCCATCTCCATTCAGAAATAACGATCCGGACTCTTTGGTATTAACTCACCAAAGCGGGAATTAAATGAATCCGAAATAGTGAATTCTTAGTATTATGTAAGAGTTGGAGATGAATAAAATTACGTGTGGAATATGCGTAATGAAAATCAATGTAGTCAACTTCATTCATCATTCAACATTAATGCATTTAGGTAAAAGTTTACGATTATTTTTGGATTTAATACGAAGCAGAAGTATGAATATTACAAAACAGTTATGTAAAATCGCAAGTTCAAAAGGCAAAAATCTGATATGTAATAATTGATATAAGGATTGTATTATTTGCATACCAGTATATCATAAAATAAGGCAATATAATGTAAATTTTTATTAAATGAATGGTATAAAGTTTATCTTCACTTTTATTATGAGAGGAATTACACAACAGTAAGGTAAAATGAGAATCGCTAGGGACGTCAACATTGTCAGGTCTGAAGATTAGTTTTCATTTTTGTTTTTATTCCTTAAATTCTAACCTAATTTAATTAAATAGATTTTATATAAATTCTATTAGTACGTTTTTAATGCTCAATTTTGCACAAATTTAAAATATTAAAAATGAAGTAATTTAGGGTTTTAAAGTTACAAAATTTTTTAATAAAAAAGTTATCCAGTGATTTTATGTACTTCCTCAAAATTTAGAAGCCCGCTTATTAATAAAATGTTGAAATAATAAATTTCGATGAAACGGGGACCAGATTTTTTTACGGCCCGGACGTGCTCGTACTTTTTACCCAACTGTCAGGTAATCTTTATTATCTAGTTGTATTATTTCTTGCTGATTCGCGAATTAAATTAAAATGAATTTATATTATTAAATTATATTTTCATATCAAACATTACCCTATTTCATTATCCGTTTACCGAACTAAGTTATTTAAAATTTAACACACAAATATTTTCCGTGTGATTTCACTAAAATTCCAAATGGAAAAGAATCATTGAAAACTTTACTCTTGATAGTTGATTGAGTTACTGTTGTGTATTCTCTTCCGGCATATTTTTCTCTTCTGGCATATTTTGCTCTTCTGGTATATTTTTCTCTTCTGGCATATAATAATAATAACTCTTAATAAAGTACTCTTTTTACCAAAATAAGGTTAGATACTCAATAGGTGCGCCCTTTAATTTTCTATTCCGGCATACATTGCCAGAAATGAATTTTTATAGTTTTTCGAATTAACCTTGAATTCTTTCAAATCCATAAGAAATTCTATAAAATTCCAAAGAATTCAAACATGATTTTGGTCACACGCTAAGCAATTTCCAACTTTAAATTTGTGTGTGTGTGTGTGTGTGTGTCGAGAGAGGGCAGGAATAATTATATAATAAACCTATTTTAAAAAAATTAATTTCTAATTTGGAATTCTTCAGAATTGCACCCACAAAGAATTTACGTTGATGATCAAATATTCCGGAAGAGAATATTAAAATCTAAAAGAATTAAAATATCGAGCATTTTAATTAATAGCTTTAAAATTGAGAAATTGATAGAATATTCCACATGGAAACTTTATCAGTAGAACAAATTTTATTTTTAAATTTAAAATTAAAAACAGTAAAAAGGGGATTATGTTCAGGTGAGAATTATTGAAAGGGTTAATGAAGTGAAGAATAATGTACTATTTTAAGTTTAAATAATCCATATGGTTCAAGGATTTTACATTGAAAATATTTTAATTAATTTCTCATTAAAACTTTATAAAACAGGTGCGATTTAAAATTAATTGCGTGTTGCAAAATATCTAATTGTATGAATTCTCTAAGATTTTATCAAATTTAAATGTTGTTTTGCGTTTTAAAAATTGTCCAAGACGTAAATATCCTTCATAATTAAAAAGAATTCAAAAAGTAGATATTCAAGTTTGGAAAGGAATGGAAATTGAAATTAATTAATAAAATAGAAAATGTGAATTTTTTTAATTCATAGAAAACTAGGCATCCCAGTTTTAAAGTTTTCTGTTTTAAAGAAAATTCGAATCTGAATGTTTTCGCATTAAAAAATAATTGCATCTATAAATATCGGTTATTTGCAAGTTCGAAATTGTTTTATCTTATCAGGAAATAACTGAATAATCTGAAACAATGAAATTTCCGACACTGTCAAATTTCCAAAAAATTAATGATTAGAAATAGAAAATTCCCGAAATTATAAAATGACCAACAATCAAAATTTTCGACACAGGAAAATGTTTGAATAATAAAATGTCCGAATCTGAAAAATTACAAAAGCTTCATTACTTACAAGGAAATAATAAATAAACTGAAATTTTTGCATTAAATTAACCTTTTTGTTGTTTTATTATTGATTGAAGATTAGAAAAAAAAATAAATGCTTAGATTACTTATAATTTCGTAATTTTTGTCTCGGAATTTTTTTAATTTGTTAATATTATATGCTATCGGGAATTTTATTATTCGGGAATTTTTATTTGTCGGCAATTTTATAATTTTGAATATTTTATTTTCCGGGAATTTCGCAGTGCTCGGAATTTTATTTTTCGAAATTTTTCAGTTGTTTGTTGAAATTGTAAGTTCTAAGGATTTTTTAAATGTAAATTTATTTAAAAAATTCACTGAATATTAAAAACTGCAAATAAATTAAATGTCTTGATTAGAGATTTCAAAATATTTGTAAATAATACAATTCTAAGAAATTATATCGACGAATAATTAAAGTCCGAGTTTAATTAGTTTCTATGATTTTAAGAGTTAAAATAATGTTATAAGCAATCTTTTGTAGAAGAAAAAGAATTATTCTCTACGAAAAAAAGCTTGTAACTTATGAAAAATAATTATGTCAATATTAGTAATTGTAAATCATATATTTTTGTCATAAAAAACCTTCCCTATAACTCTACTTCTTTAAATTTAATTAATGTGGTCATAATATTAAAATACAGTTATTTGTTCAAAAAAAGAAAATGTTGATAAAACAAATTTTTTAAGTGATTTTCATCATTCTTCAACAAAATAATCCATAATTCTTTTAAATTCAGTAATTTTTTTCTAACTTCTAAGAAGCTATAGTAAGAAAAAAATCCAAGCTGAAAAAACATTGTTAAAATGAATATTTCTCATAAGTTTTAAAGTTTACTCATTAAAAATAATGTTTATGATTTGCAGTATCATCACCGCTAATATTATTTTAATTCTTAAAATCATAGAAAAGCTATTATTCTCAGAATTCTGATTTTTGGCACAACTTCCTTGAAAAAAGTGTAAAAAATTACCTTGATAGGCCCTGCAATGGCCCAGAAATTAAAATATTCAATCATTAAATAATATTCTTTCTCCCTCTTTGACAGAATTCAACTCAATAGAATACTGATTTAAAAAAAAAAAAATTATAAGAGTTGTGCACGCTTCAATCTAAAACCTTGCATACATTAGACGCCCCTTTTTCTGCGAGCAGCGTTAATTTCAATCCCCGGGAAAATTAGTCAGTTCGATATTAAAAGGATAAAGGAAAAAAAGTGAACAAAAAATGAGGAAAAGGAAAAGGGATGAGAGAGAGAGAGAAGAGAGATGTGGGGGGGGGGGTCAATGGAGTTCGGTTTGAGAACTTAGAGGTTCGTATTCCAGTTCGAGCCATTCGAGGGCAATAAATGAAAAATGTGTAATTTTTATTAATTGAACCTTTAATAATTTTTACGTAACGACGTCCCTGGGAATCGGGGTACCCTCAGGAACACCGGTGGCTGATTCTGGAATGGAAGGGTGGCTTTGGAACGCGGCGCACCGCTGCAGAGGCCCGCGCCTATATAACCACCTACACATATTTAATGTACCTTACACACCTACACACACACATTCTCAAAGTGAACACGCTCTTACGGAAACTCGTGTGACCCTACACGTGAGCCTCACATGCAAATATAAATGTGTGTATATGTATATCGACGTTTATTTTTAATATTGATGTACGCCACGACTACACCTAGCTAGACAAAGACGGGGTTGGGGTAAAGGGAAGTCCATGCTAGAGAGAAAAGCCTTTTAGAAATTTTACTCATAAAAATAGTTTTGCAATAGCTTTGTTCAAAAAAAAATTGCAGAATTTTATTCAGCTGATGTCAGGCGTACTTTACCATATGGAGTTTCTTAAATTCCATACCGTTTATAGCCGGATTTTTATTAGAAGCGCTCGAATTTGAGTTGGTTAGAGGAGTGGAAAACTCCAGAAAACCAAAACTTTTAAGTACAGTCGGTTAACGACAGAAGAGTTTAAGTGTAGACAATCAATAGCATCAATATCATCTATTCACAGGAATTTGAGTTTATTTTCATGTCTTGAAATCGTTTTGAATTTTACTGAATTCTATTGAATTTCTCCCAATTATTATACATTTTTTCCGAATTTATTTAAATTATTTTTTCTTGAATTTAAAGAAATTCATTCAAAAAATAAATTCAATGAATCTATTTATTATTTTAGAATTTTTGTCAATTTTTTTGGGAGTGTCTTAAAAATTTATTCTGAAGTCTTTTAAACTAACTTTGAATTTTGAGGCACTACATTAAATTTGGGTAAATGAATTTATTCACAGAGTTATCGAATTTTAGGTTAATTTAGGTTTAATTTTCAATAAAAAAATTAAATTTCTAATAAAATAGTTAAATTTTTAACCAGATTGTTGGATTTTCAACATATAAAGATGAATTAAATGATCGAATTTTAAAAGAAAATTATATTTGAACCAAAAACAATTGCTCTTTTATCGTAAATAATTTTATTTTTCAAAAGAGAGTTCAATGCTTGACAAAAAAGTTGAATTTTAAATCCAAAAGAAAGAGTTATTTGTCCCAATAGACACATGATTAACAAAAAAGTTGAATTTTCAATAAAAAAATGACGCATTTACCCAAAATACTTAAGTTTTCTACAAAATTGTTGAATTTTCAAAAGAAGACTGGATTTTTCTGCTAAAAAAATCAATTTTCAACTGTGATACTTCAACCAAAAATAGTTGAATTTTTAGAAAAATTTTCAACAATATACATAAGTTTTCAAATAAATAATTGAACTTTCATCTAAAAAAGTTAAATTTACAATAAAATATTTTTTGAAGAAAGTATTTGAATTTTTAATTAAAATAGTGAATCTGCAACTAAATAAATGAAGTTTTAAGAAAGTATTTTAACTTTTAAACAAAAAGGACCAATTTTTAAACCAAAAAATAAATTTTCTAAAACAAAAATGAGTTTTCAATAAATAAATGCTTTTTAGTCAAGAAAAAAACCAAAAATTTAAAAAAAAAAATTTACGAAATAATTAAAAAAAAATTAAAATATTTTAAACTGGAAGTTAAATTTTAATTAATTTTCTACTAAATAGATTCATTTTCAACAAATCTTATAAAAGTAGATATTTCAAGTAAAAAGTTGACTTTTTACAAAAAGGGGTTGAAACTGCAAGCAAATAATAAAATTTTTAACTAAATGTATGAATTTTCAATTCAAAAAATAAATCTTCTAAAATAAACATTATTTTTCAATGAATAAATGTTTTTCAGTCAAGAAAAAAAACCAAAGATTTTTTAAAATAAAAAAAATTTACGAAATAATTTTTTACAAAATTAATTAGTCCTAAACTAGAAGTTAAATTTTTAATTAAACAAAGTTAATTTGTGCCAAATAAATAAACGAATTTTCAAGAAGGAAGGTGAATTAAGAAAAAGATTTTTGTTAATAAAGCTGCCCAATCTTCACCCAAATGATTTAATTTTTTAGCAAAAAGATTAATTTTCAACGAATCTTAAAAAGTAGATATTTCAAGTAAAAAGTTGACTTTTTACAAAAAGGGGTTGAATCTGCAACCAAATAATAAAATTTTTAACTAAAAGTATGAGAATTTTCAATTTAAAAATGAATCTTCAACGAAAACAAGAAATAAATTTTCTAATACAAAAAGGATTTTTCAATAAATAAATATTTTCAGTGAAGAAAAAAAACCAAAGATTTTTCTAAATAAAAAAAATTTACGAAATAATTTTTTACAACATTAATTAATCTTAAACTGGAAGTTTAATTTTTAATTTAAAAAAGGTAATTTGTAGCAAATAAATAAACAAATTTTCAACAAGGAAGATGAATTAAGAAAAAAGATTTGTTAATAAAGTTGCCCAATCTTCACCCAAATGATTTAATTTTCTACCAAAAAGGTTAATTTTCAACGAATCTTATAAAAATAGATATTTCAAGTAAAAATATTACTTTTTACAAAAAGGGGTTGAATCTGCAACAAAACAATAAAATTTTAAACTAAAAGTGTAATCAGCAGGAGGAAGCAAGTAAAAATAAATAAATAAAAATACAAGACAAACAAATTACTAAGAAGAATATTATATCCGGGTAGCCTCAAAATTCATTTCCAAAATTCCCCAACTTTACTCTGACCAATTTTCTATTTTCTATTACCATTAAGATTCAAGTACCAAAATCTTAATCATGTAACATTTTGAAGATACAATCTCTTATTCACGGAATTATAAAATATTAAATAAAAATTCAAAAATGTTGAATTTATTATGCTTCACATTTACGTAAAAAAATATGTCATAAATGAGAAGCTTAAAAATATTTTTGATTCTAGCTTCATGATTTTTACCATGATAAAATGAAAAATTTATTTTTAAAAAGGTTAAAAAAACTTTTTTTTCTTTAAGGGTTACTCAATATTAATTATTGTACAATTCCAACGAGCTGCAATAACCCTCTAGGAAGGAGATCGATAACGGCGTTACAAGAACGCATTGTGTTATTAATAAAATATTGCATAAGCTTTTATAAAAAGCGACTCGTGTGCAAGTGAGTAGGATGAGTTCGTAAAGGGGGTTGAGGGTGGGTTTGGGGGTCGGGGCTGGCTTGTGTATAAACCACAGGTACGCGCGACCAAAGCAGCGCGGGGCGAGCCCACGGCGAGCGAGTTCTGTGCCTCACGATACGTGCACTATCTAAACCAAGCTGACGGAATGCCAGAACTTTTTTGTAATTAAATTTTTTCGACGATGAGGGAGCCAATGTTACGCGAATCATCCTCGATCCTCTAGCTGTACCTCAGCTTACGATATTATTGAACTCAAAATGTTTAATCAGCCTCTCACCCTCCACCCTCATCCCCTTCCCCCATTCCACTGCTTTTCAATCTTTCCACAAGTAATTTTTTTCTATCAAATATCTGTGGTATTACTGCACATATTTTCGTTTATCATAAAGAATAAAACTTCTTTTCGTGTGCGAAAAGCAAAAAGAACACGATCGACATGTTGGGCGATATTAAATTTTTCTCCGATTGACGATACGATTTTGTTCAAATATTTTGTACAGATTTTTTTCTCAGGAATATGCTTTCTAAAAGATGTTTAACGCATTTTGATCTTGATAATTAATATAACTTTTAAAACATTTTTTAGCGATCAAACAAATACAATGTTTTTTGCAATTTAAGAAAAGAAGTCAATGAAAATTATAAACAAAATTATAAATAATAATTAAAATTTTAAAATTACAAAAAGAAAGAAATGTTTTTACTTAATAGCATATTTTGCCTTACTCAAAATAATCTTTATTTATGAAAAATCATTAAAATGGAATTTCACCATTCATTTTGACAATTAATATTATTTTTAACATATTTTGTAACAATTAAACAAATATTTTTTTTTGAAATTGCTAAGAATCAGTCCCTCTTAATTATAAGCAAAGCTCGAAGCTTTTTAAGTAATAATAAATAAAAATCAAATTTTCGTAAATGCAGAAAGAAATATTTTTTACTTGCTAGAATATTTTGCCGTACTTAAAATTAATTTTTATTTATTAACAAATCATTAAAATGAAATGTACAACTTTTTTTACATTTAATTGCCGTGATTTTACTGTTATTCAAAATATTTTATTTTGTTAAATTAGGTAAATATTTGACTAAGACCACAGTAACATATTAATTTCAAAATATAAAAGTGACAAAAAATACTAATTGTTTTTCATGTTAAATATTTTTTTTAAATTAATAAAAATAACCAAATCGCCTAAAACGGCAAAAACTGGACATTTTACCTGCTTCATTTTTATATACTTTTTTATTAACTAACAAAACTTTACAATCTTTCAGAAAATGTACACTAATAGTTAAAATAAAAAGTCTTTCACTGAATTCTCTAGTTTTATTTAAAATTTGAGTAGTTTGGATAGAAAAATTTACATTTTTTAACTAATTTTGGATTTTAAACAATTATTGAAAACTTTATGACAAAAACATCTAAAAAGTTAGAAAATATTACAATCACAGTTGTTTAAGTATGGAAACGTGAGAATTACATTTATATTTAATTAATCCGTTATCTTATTTCACTGTCCAGTTATAAAAGGAATTTTTTCGGGCCGATTAACAAAATTTTAAAAATTTTAAAAAAAATCCTATTTATTGTTAATGTGTGCAATAGTTTTTAATATTTTTAGAAACATTCTTAATATGACGTCAGATATAAAATGTAAAATACTTATTGTAAAATATTATAGAAATATTACAAATATTATTATAAAATACTGTTTCCACAAATCAAAAAATAGAATAAAAATAACACCTCACTCTCAACGATATTTATATATTTAAAGTTCAAATATTAATAGAAAATAAATATTAGGAAAATCTTTATTAGAATGTTTGACTACATTTTGGTTCTTCTTGACTTTATAATATTTTTTTAAGTATTCTCGAATTTATTTTTTCAGTGTTAAAAATATTTTAGAGCCATTTTGAGTCTTTAAATCAGCCTTAAAGAAAAATTGTTATTGTTATTTGGCGAACAACAAACTATGTTGAAAAATAATGTTAGGGGTTAGAAAAATCTTAAATTCTAATAAAATTACCTTTGAATATTTGGACAGTCTTAATATTTGTTTATTATTTAAATAAAATTTTAATTTTAAAACAATCGTAAGATTTCTAACTTTCAGGGTGTGTGTTTAGTTTTAAATAAACTGCGACGAGTGGAAAACCCGGAAAATGAAATTCCCTCGAGTGCAAAGTTAAAAAAATAAATAAAATACAAAATTTCTAAAATTATGGAATTAAAATTCAAAATTTAACTCCTGAATACTAAAATTACTGATAGTCATTACAGAAATTGTCGATACAGGAAAATTTCTAAATTATAAAATTCCCAATTAACAATCAAAAAACAGTCTTATTAATAATAAATAAATAATAAATAACTTAAAAGATACTTTCGTAAAAAAGGATCTTACGTTATTAATTATTTTATTATGTATTTACTTATGAAAAAATTTTATGCGTCGGATTTTTAATAATGCTGGCCGTTTTTATTTTGGGAATTTCCAAATTCGAAAAAATACTTTAAGCTGAATAAAAATTTATAAATATTCTTTTTTCAAGGGTGTTTTTTTTGTATCACACACATATTTTAACTCTTACATGTTTTCTTCAATCAATCAAGAACTTAAATATAAAATATATTTCAAAACACAGTAAATATTTTTTATTTATTTTGAGAGCCTTTAATGAAAATTGATACCGTAAACTGGGGCAAAGCGGCGCACCCTTGAATCTACAGTCCTGATTGATGGATTGACTATTTCTAGGTAAAATATACAGAATCTTGCAAAAAATAATTCCAAAACTTCAATCGCCAATCGAAATAAAAAATATCGCATTTTAAATACATAATTAAGAGTGTGCCGCTTTCCCCTCATGTGGTCCGCTTAGCCCCAGTACGTAATTAAAAAAATGTGAAATATCACAATTTAATTTAGATTAATTTCGTATAATTTTTGAGGATTTATAGACGCGGCGTTCTTTTGTTTCAAATTAATCACGAAGCAGTTGACGCGTCCCGGTCATTCATCAAATTGTGAAATTTTGAAATCCGCAGCACAGTAAACTGAAAGCTTAGTTCGATCTGGCTCGCGATTCGAGATGCTCTAGTTTGAAACGAAAAGCGAAAAACCCTCGACAGAACACCCACCTAACCCATCACATATGCCACAACTTTACTCGGCTTATTCGTTGATTTGCTGGCTCACGTGTACCCACTCCACCCC
>JAAAKG020133854.1:0-14031 GCA_010014905.2 Druon quercuslanigerum | reverse complement strand
TATCACATGTGCACATGCATTATCGGTAAGCAAATCAATAGTATTTGTGTAATTTTTATTTAATGAATTATTATTTTATCTTTCAATTAATTTAAAAAACTTTTTTCAGATGTTCAGAAAAGTAAGTTCTTTCCAACATCGGCACTGTTTTGAGTAATGTCAAGGATTGGGACGGAGGCAGAAAATTCAGACAAGCGCAGAACCAGCATCACTGTGACTAGTAAAATTTCATATTATATCCAGTTTTTTTATTAAAGATAATTTGAAATTAAAAAGTAACTATTTATTGTTATTTAAAAAAACTTTTTTAATTCTATTTATAGAAATAAAAAATTAGAATGAGCCATATCTGGGCCGGATCGGGCCCCCATTTTAGAGTCCCAGATTTGGGCCCGATCGGGTAGGGCGTTTCATTTCCAGTCTGGCGCTAGACAGATTACCTTATCGGGCCACATTTGGCCCGATCAGGGCCTAATCGGCGCCCCACCAAAATTTCTGCACAGGTTGTTACAATTTTTACCGTCTAAGTCACACCAGAAAGCTTACGTTCTATTTTTGTCCGAAAATTCCACAATAAGTTTAACTCTTTAGAAGAAATGTTTTATTCTAGGTTGCACTACAATTAAACATTATTCCTTCATCACAAAAATTTTTCTCCGTGCAGCATAAATTTTCTTAGAAGACTGAGTAAGAAATACTTTTTTTTTATATTTCGACATCTTCAAACTAACTATTACAAGGGATACGCCATATTAAAACTAATATACTAAAATACTTTTTAGAAAAACATAAAAAAAAATTAATAATATATTATAAAATTAAACTGTATCGGCGCTTGAAATCTGTGTTTAAAATGTTGGAATAACGAAAAATACTGAATTAAAGGGGTATTTTAGATAGATAGTGTAGATATCTATTTACATTTAATGTGTTAAGTATTTTATCTGATTTGTCATTTATTATTGTGATAAAAATAAAGATTTCCAATAATTTATTCAGTTGGAAGCAAAACGTTTTTCTTTTTTTAAAGAGCGGGACATTTAATCATAATCATAATATCATCATAATATCTAAAAAAAATTATCTCGCTCCTCACGTTGCCGATATATCGATTATTGCATTTTTATTTTTATTTTTTATTTTACTCAATGAGTTGCACTTTGAAAGGCGAGTGCTTGTGGCAAATAGTGAACATGGTAGTAAATCGTCACGCTTTTGCAGCGGTGCTCAACTCCATTTACGTTTACAACCCAGACAGAGATTTATGAACACTCAAGTTTCCATCGAACCGATTGCTTTTTTTCCAACGTAAGATAGCTCTTTAATTATCCAGTAGCGTCTTCCCGTGCAGAAATTGCGACTCGGTTTTGGTAGGGTGCTAGTTATTTTGCTCTAACCTTATTGTGGCGCTGAACGGGAAATCCGGAAAGGGCCCGACAAGAACGTCACGCTTTGTAGAACAGGCACTAGCCTAGACTCTCTGACCAGATTCGAGCGAGGGTGAGTTTCTATTGCCCGACTAAACAGTAAGGTCCTTTGTAGATCCTTTCTCTATTTCCCTATTAATTCCCTATTTGATTATAGGTTATGTGGTGAAGAATTAATGTTTACGAGATTTTGTAATAATAACAATTAAAGATCTTATTCGATTATTAAAATATTAAATTGAAAATTGATTATTTACACTGTGTAAGCGAAAAACAAGAAACGTTTAATTAGTATACAAAATATACATATTTTATTTGTTAAATTTAAATCGCATTGCAGCATTTTGGTTATTTTATAAGTTTTTTATTTAACTTTTCTAAAAAAATTCAAAATTAAAACAATTCAAGGGTATTTTTCCTGGTTTAAAGTTTTTTTATTTAATTCTTCCTAAAAAAATGTTGTAACACTCACTTTGGGAAATTTGGAGCAGAGCACCATTAACTTAACCATAATAAGGGTCAACATAATCTAAAAAGATACATAAATCGCTACTGCGCATGACAGAAATATCAGCATTCATACATAATTTACTGTTGGGTGAAGAAATTGTATAGGGAGCGAGACTTACATTAATAAATAGAGGGCATCAGGTATAATCTAATTTTTTAAATGCAAGAAATTTATATGATAAAAATTCAATTATTTCTAAAAATAGCAACTAAAACTGCTATTATACCAATATTGTATGAAAATAAATTAAAAAAATGTTTCTGATATAACCAAATTACTGAAGCGAAATAATGCTACTTGAAATTATTTTGTGTTTGGGTATTCGATAGTATTTTGTATACAAGAGGAATAAACGATTTAACATAAACGAACAAATAACTTTGCCAAATAAGAAATAGGTGAAATTGACAATTGGCAGATGTGACATGGTTTTCGGAGGAGTGCCATGTAACGTGCTGTGACATATTAACGTCTCAGGGTGACGTGTTCCGGTACCCCTGATAAAAGAACAAGAAATCGGTCTCAGGCCTGTCGCCCTCCAACGGTGGAAAATCGAAATACTCTAACTTCAGAGTTTGCCGTGGAGGTCAACAAAATCGAGCTACAACATGGAAAAATAACGTCTTAAATCGCGATTGACGCCACGCTATAGAACAGGTCAGAGAATTAAAAAATGACAGTTTTTTCAGTTACATTGCTTTTTACTAATGTTTCCTTAATCACGCATATTTTACAATGCCAAGTGGTGCCTTTTGAAGAAAAAATATTATTAGTACTAGAAAATGTAATTATGTTGGTAACAAGTATTTTACTTCTGCTTCTTGATATCGCACCCTAATATCTTTAGAAAACACATTAAGAAAATGAATGAAATAACCATTTCTACTTTTTTTACAATTTACTACAAAGTTACCTAACATTATTTTCTACAGCGAAATAATGTTGTACTATCTGTCACTTGATTTTTCTTTAAAAATTCAAAAATTATCAACTTTATCCCATATCATCCCCCAAAAATTTCAAAATGAAAAACAACGTGAACATTCTCAGAAGATTGAATACACAGAAACTGAAAATTATATCGAGTATGAAGTATTATCAACATTTTCATAGCGCATTGTGTGCGCGGTTCGCTGTGCTTGCAAGCTTGAGCGCGTCTAGGGCGTGCGACGGTGGTTTCTCGCGCTGCGCGCTCTATAATATATTTATCTCGCGCTTCGAGCTGGATGATGCATTCACCTCGCGCTACGCGCTCGTCCTTTCTATGTACCCTAAATTTGTGCGCAAGTCTTTTAAAATTAAAGCCCAAGCATCGAAAACTGTCATTTGGTGATTGTGAATTCTCTTTAGTTAAACCTCCTTCGGCTTTAACGAACACAGTCTCATCACGTATCTCGTGCTTTGCACTCGATTTTATCTAAAATGCGAACTTTGCTATATTATATTTAACTCTATCTATACAAATCTAATTTTTAAAGTTAATTTAATATTTGTTTCTCATTCTGCATTCAATTTTATTCTTAGCCTTTCTGGAAAATTTATATTATCTCAATAAACTTGTATTATTACTATTCATGATATGCATTAATATTGCAACAAAACTATTTTTACTGTCTCCTTTTTATCATTAAAAAAATGGGCATTCCATTGAAATAAAAATTATTATTAAATATTTTACTGCAACTTGTGCCGTTGTGCCATAAATCCAATTTCTTTATATTTAATGTACATGTAATTTAGGCGAAAAATATTGGTAAATAAAATGTTATTATATTTTTATTGTTGATCTTAGGTTTCTTGGCCAGGGAATATTTTTGTTATTAATAATTTTAGATGTTAATTTTGTTTGTCTACTCGTCTAATCAATATTATTAAAATATTGATAAATCTTAAGATTGTAACAAAAATGTCTCTATACTCGTGTCTCTAAACTTGTGGATCTTTTTGAGGTAAACAACATTAGTCTGTTAAGTTTAGTTCCTACCTTGTGTCGTTTTTCGAAAAATTTATGTTTTTAATTTTGAATATTAATATTTTTTTCATAGCTTGTGCAGCTTGTCTAAAATTTTAATTTTTTATATTTAATGTTGTATTTTACAACTAAAAACAAAAACTATGCTTCCTATTGAAAATTGATAATTGAAAAAGTGGATATTTTCAGGGCCCGCAATTTTAGTTAATTTATTTTTGCGTATTTTGCATAAATTGACCGCAGCGAAAATTTGCATTTAAATAATATTTTAAAGCTTATTCCTGTTCATACATTTTAATAAAATTAATTTTTTTTCATAGACCATAAAAACTTAGAAAGTTTTAAGACCATTACTTTTTTAAGCAAAAAAGTAACCAAATGAAAATTAATTTCGTCAAATTTAAGCCTGAATAAAAAGCGCAAAAGTTTTCCTCAATTATTCAGCAAATAAAAAAAATCTGCTTTATTGCTACTAATAATTATGCATAGGAAAATTTACAAATTTCTCAACTGTGTATTGTGAATCAAATAAATAAATCGATAATACAACTGTCCTACATGGAGAAAATTTTTCTACATGGAAATTACTCTTAAAAAGCTTACACTATTTTTGCCTACATTAAAAATTATTTTTACTTTTAATAAAAAATGTACAACTTTCCAAAAATATAAATTACATATATTAGGAATATGGTATCTAGTCGTTTAGGTTTTCTTTATGAAAACGTAAAATGAGGATAAAATTTACATAAATGAAAATTACTCATTGAAACTTAACGTTCACCCAGGTTTCCAGGATGAATATAGAATATCTCGCAAACCTGTTTAATGTGGAGGAAAACGGTCAACTAACTGTCCAATCTATGAAGGCTATTTATCTTTATTTATTTATATGCGTATGAGGAATATAAAGACAATTCGAAAAGCGTTTCAAAATTTCATAATTTTCGATTTTTTTTGACATATGCAAGAGAATTTGTTCTTTTCTTTGTAAAAAATTAGAATTACTATAAATATTATTGCATTTATCTCTTAAACATGTGAACCATTTTATATTTATTCACTTCTTCACTGGAAGCTTCTAATGTGTCTCCTAAGGGTTTTCATTTTTCTTGTAACTTCTTCCTTGTTCCTTTACACACATACCAGACACTTACTTGGTGATGAGAGGGGGACCTACAATTTAAGGTGGGTTCCGAACCACCAAGAGCAACAGCTTTAAGTACTTTCAAAACTTTTTTCTCCCTTGCTAGGCAAGCAAGCTAACAGAATGGGTCCAAAGCGTACACTTTAGATCCCACGACTATCATCCCACTCATTTTATATTGATTGGAATGCACATTTAATATATTTGGCCTATCCATATTTTTTATTAAAACAAAAAATTATTTTATACTAATCTGTGAATAAGGAGATTAGAATAACTGTAGAAGGTATCCAAAAAATAGAACAAATTAATATCACAAAGAATTCTATACTGAAATACGAACTTCCAAATACACTCTCTTCAAATTAAGTAGTATCCTTTCACTTGTTGAAACAGCCAGAAGTGTTTCAGGGAAAATCAGTGATATTTCACTGGTTCACTTAGTGGAATTGCATTGCTGGCTTAATCAGCGCAGATCAACGGTCACTCTGTACCAGTAGTTATCTGATCGTACGCGTTGTTGCCCGTCAGCTGGTTAGGTATGATACTTATCATTCAACAAGTTGGTGCATACTTTGAAAAATTATCGTTTAAAGCCAACACTTTACTCGCACGACAATGAATAAAAGCCAGGCTGCATTATAATAGGATATAAGACATCGCGTCTAGATGTTGGGAAACTCATAATCGTCATTACGTCATCGTATAGTAACGCGTTAAGAAAAATCCAAGTGGTCAAGTTCCAGCCCCACTTTCAAGCGAAAAGTATTATTTCATAAAAAGCCGCTCTCACTCGAGAAATTCGCGTATCAGACGACTGGAGGTTCATGTCTTGGCCGCGTGGAACGCTGCGTGATTGTTTAAATCTATCATTTGTAATAACCAGTATATTCAGTAACGCTTTTTTAGTGGAGTCACTTAATACTTTACACAGTCCAGAAGGAAAAACCCCCGGTTCACCAATAATAATTCAAAATAATGATTCAGCTACTGATAATTTCACCGTTTTAATATAGGAGAGCATTGACAAGTTTCTCTATAGATTCATCAGGTTCTCATTTGATATTTTTGGATTAGCGTTCAGTATTCATCATTTTCTACTTAATTATAATATTGTATCATATAATTTTAATTTTTTTCTTAAAATATACCCTGTGGGAATTTTGTTTTTGATAGTATCGGATAGTGTTTGTTATTGACATCCAGAAAACGACTTAACTGCGACAAAAATTTGTACAATCTCCAAATTAATGGCACAGCATTGTGACATCTAGCAGAACTCCCTTGGGATCCAGATTAATTTCCTTAAGTTAATTGCATTATTGGCGGTGGCCTTTGTGATGATACGTAACGTATTTTTACGACATTCATGACACTAACTTATGCTGTCGCGTATTTTTAGTGCGGAGCATCTGAACATATGAAAATTTACTGCAAACTTAGATTTAATGAATAAAGTGTCACTAGAAAGGACCCAGAAACTCATTCAACTTATCCATTTTTCACGTTCAAAATGAATTATTTGACACTATATTGTATTTTTTAATTACCCACTTAGATGCCTGTATGAGATTCCAGAGATTCGCAGGTAAACAAGTAGTAAACATAGAGAAAATCAGAAAATATTTTCACTAAAGTAAACTCGTGATGTACTAATAAAAAGGTTTCTACTAAAACACGACCACGGCGCCGCCGCATTTACTGCAACAAAGCCTAAACTCTCGCACAATAGATTACTCAAAAAAGTTTAAGGTTATTTAGTATTTCATTGACTCATTTCACGTACACATTTTTAAGGATGTCTTTAGATTTTTTCCTTGAATCCAGGTCGAAATGAAGTTTTTGTCAGAACCCCCATGAACTGTGCGAAATGTGAGAACCAGGCGTAATGTGGCCGCTTACAGCCCATGCGAACTTTACACATGAGCTCCTCGCCGCCGGGCCGACACAAAACTTTACACTCGCTACACGGAACTATGCGCCCACCAAATGAAACTTTGCACCCGATACATAAAACTTTACGCTCGCTACATGAAACTCTACGGCCGATTGAGAAAATTATGTTTATCTTTAAAAAAAACATCACTGTAAACCACAGTCTTCCTTCTTATAAGTTCACTATTTCTTCCTTTCACTTATAATTTAAAATTGTCAAGAATACCATACATCCTTTATCTGCTTAACATGCTTATTGGGCTTTGGACCCACTCTGTCGGCTTGAGGGTTCGATCCCCGCCTCGCACTCTGGAAGAGCCGCGGTGGCCCATGCGGTGAAAACTAGCCTAGCAAGGGTTCATTTCCGAAGAGTCTTGGGACTGGTACCTCTAGAGAAAAAGGTTTTGAAAGTACTTAAAGCTGTTGCTCTTGGTGGTTATGAACCCACCTTAAACTGTAGGTCCTCCTCATACCACCAAGTAAGTGTGTGGGGTGTGTGTAAATGAACAAGAAAGAAATTACAAGAAAAATGTGAACCCTTAGGAGACACATTAGAAGCTTCCAGTAAAGAAGTGAACAAATATAAAATGTTTCACATGTCCAAGCGATAAATACATCAATATTTATAATATTTTAAATTTTTTACAAATCAAAGACAAAATTCTCTTGTACATGCTTCAAAAAATCGAAAATTATGGAATATTAAAATGCTTTTTAAATTATCTTTATATTTCTCACACGCATATAAATAATGAAAGATAAATAGCCTTCATAGATTAGACAGTTGCTTCACCGATTTCCTCCTCATTAAACTGATTTGCGAGATATTCCATATTCATCCTGGAAACCTGGGTGACTCGATACGATATTCCTAATATTTTTTATTAATATTTTTTAAAAATCATCATTTTTTATCGAAAGCAAAAATAATTTTTAATAAAGGCAAAAGCAGCGTAAAGTTTTAATGAATAATTTTCATTTATGGAAACTTTCTCCACGTTTCAGGTTTTCATGCAGAAAACCTACTCGACTAGATACATCAAACCTAATATATTTTTTTTTATTTTTCAACATTATTAAGAAAACTATACGACTAGATACCATATTCCTAATATATCTGATTTATATTTTTAGAAAATTGTAAATTTATTATCACAAGCAAAAATAGTTTTTAATATTGTCACCAGTAATTAAATTTTATTAAGAATAATTTAGGGCAATTTTCACCACGTTTCACGTATTTATACAGAAATCCTAGACGACTAGATACGATATTTCTAATATTTTTTATTTACATTTTTTTTTTAAGTTGTACATTTTTTATTAAAAGTAAAAATAATTTTAAATGAAGGCAACAGTAGTGAAAAACTAAAAATGGTAAAATTAGGAAACTTAGTAAAGTTTTTAAAAATTAGTAAATTTTTAAAATTAGTAAAATTTTTGAAAATTGTTAAAATTTTTGAAAATTGTTAAAATTAATAAAATTTAAAAATTTTTAAATCCAAAAAAAATTGAAAAATGGTACAATTTTGAAAATTAGTAGAGTTTTTGAAAATAAGTAAAATTTTAAAAAATTTTGAAATTACAAAGAGTCAAAAACTGGTAAAATTTTGAAAGTTAGTAAATTTTTTTAAAATTAGTAACATTTTGAAACTTCAAAAAATCGAAAAGTGGTAAAATTTAGAAAATTAGTAAAATTTTGAAAATTTTCAAATCCAAAAAAGAAACTGAAAAATGGTAATATTTTTAAAATTAGTAAAGTTCCTGAAAATTAGAAAAATACAAATTTCCCAGAGAACAAACTACCCCTTACTCTAAATTTCCCATAGTGGTCTTATACTACTCATATACTAATTTATAAATATACTTATTTTTTTAGTTTGAAAATATATGCACACATGCACAATTAGGCAAAGTAAATGGAATGTTACTTGAATTGACTTTTTAAAATTATGCTACGAAAGCATTGTTCACAATTGAAAGTAAAATGCATTGGTAATCGGCAATAGAAATTATGTACCTGTTTTAAATTAAGAATAATTTATTTCAGATGTTTTTCTGGACTTCTACAAATTTAAGATTTTCCTAACTTATATATACAATTGATCACATTATCTATTTTGCTACCTCTACAATCATTGTATTTTTTAATACCAAATTGAAAACTTAAGCTTGTTTTTTGTTATATTTGTATTTGCTCAACTTGAAAATCAGTTGAATCATAAAAAGGTGACGAGTAGCATGTCTTATCTTAAAAATATTATCATTGAAATGAGGAACTTCTCCTTTCAGTTAAAAAAAAACAAAAATCAACGATACATATTTGACTAAACAAAGTACTTTAAAAAATATACATTCAAATTGAATTATCTGCATTAAAAACTCACATTTATTATCCAGCCTGGGTTATTATTTAGCGAATAATGGCCATATGTATTCATTCAATTTACCTTTCGAGGATTCATTTTTTTGTTCAATTTCTTTGTCGAGCAGTTCAATTTCTTCAATTCTACAAATAAATTTTTCCATTTCTTTCACTAACTTTTTCAATTCACAAAGACAAATTAAAAATAGTACAGAGACAAAAAATCGCGAAGGCTTTAATCGTCGACTTGAAAACTCATCAAACCGATAAACACACACTGAAATCAAATTTATCATTTATAATTTAAAAGTTTTTTTTCGAATTTTAGTAAGTAATTTACATTTTAATAGAGTATAGATTTAAGAAATAAGCAAGAAAGTGATTTGAAATGTTTCTTCGACGACCGTTTGAATAACATTGATTAACGACAGGCAGAGCCAAAGATAAGCATTTAGTCAATTTCCCTTATCAGTAAAAATTGTGGTCACTTTGTCGGAAAAAGTATCTGAGGGATTCGTAAATGGGCAATTCCAACGAGGTGGCTGGATTTCACTTCCTAATGTTCTTTTATTTCAGATACTTTCAAGAAAATTCATTACCACTGCGACTACTACGTTAATCCTACGTTGACTCTTATTCGAACCTTCCACGGGTTTGTGGATTTGCGAAGAAACAGAGATGCAATAAAAGTGTAATTATAAAATTGTCTTCAGATTGTGCATTAGAAAAGGAACAGAATTATTTTGCAATTTTAGATATCCGTTTTCTTAAATTGTAATTTTCAAGGGCTTCAGCTTTAAATTCTCTTAGCTTTCTTAAAAATTAGGAGTTTGCAAAACCTATATTAACTAAGTAACCCAAGGAAACCAGCATTACAAAAACAAAAACTTGCTCATCGATTTTTCAAGATCCGTGTTTTTCTTCAGAAAGAATTTGAAGTTTTGCAAATATCCGTTTTCAGATTTTAATATATTTTGATGCCCGACTTTCATGAATAAAAAAAACCAATAGAAACTCGGGATAAAAACATGTTTAGCTATTCAATTTTTTCAGTATCAAAATTCTTATCACCAACTACAAAATTACACATTTCTCGGTCAAGGCAATTATTGAGCAAAATGTTATTTGTGTCTTATACTGCAAAAACTATAAAAAGATAGAAATCATCTTAAACCTGGATTACGATACTTACGAAAAGTAGTAAAGTGAAAATGACTTCAACGAAAGCTCACCTGTAACAAAAAATTATACTAGATCAGGAAACATTATTTAATTGCTTAACATTTGAATGCCTTTAGTAATATTTTACGATATTTTAATAACAATTGGCCAGATTCTTTCAGTTATACATTCTTATCAAAGAAGATATTAGATTTGTGTAAAATTTGATTGGACTTTTGCACAATTTTTTACTGGCAAACAAATAAAAGCCAAGTTCGTGAGAGCCGATTTGGATTAAAATTCAAAAAGTTAGAGCATTTTCAAAATGTTTTGACTATTTTTTTTTAATATGAGAATTCCATAGACGGCTCTTGTTAGTACTAAAAAAGTCAAAAAATTTATATTCACAACTTTTTCGATGAAAAACAAATTACACCAGAATTTTGTAAGACTGTACAGCTCGGGGCTCTTTACGAACTTACAAACAGTCGACGTAGGTATAAAGCAGTTATACGAGGCGGCATATACAAAATTTAAAATAAAAGCAAAAATTAAAATTAAAAGCCAAAAACAAAAAGATTTAAAAAAAAATAAAGAACAGAGAAACGTTGCTTTTTGAACACTTTAAGGATTGTCATAACAACTTCTTGAACAAACTAATGACAAATCTAAGATTTCATTTTGCGGTCAAACTATACAAGATACAAATGACCAAGAAAAATGTGCTCTTAAAAACAGTCTAAAAATGTTGTATGAATCACTTTTCAATAGGACGTGTAGTTTTTGTTTTATTCGCAAAAACCAACATTAAAAATAAGAAAAAATGAAAATTTTGGACAAACTAGACAAGCTAAGAAACAGATAAATTAACAAATTTTTTTCCCGAAAACAGGGCTAAACATTTGCCAATAATCATTTTCTGATAGGATGTGTAGTTTTTGCTTCAATCGTGGAAAATTGGAATAAAAATAAAGAAATTACATTTTTGGAAATGCGATGCAAGATAATCGTAAAAATATAGCACTAAAAAATAAAAATTTTAAGAATACATTTTTAGAACTAAAGTTCCTAAATAGTTGAAAATATATTATGTTTCAACAGAACTTCTTTAGCATAACAAGTACCAGAAAATTCCAACTTAATTTTCTTATTAGGAGTTTTTTATTACAAAAGAATGGAATGCGTCCCGCTTGTGTTTTTTTAATTTCTACAAGACCTGAATAATTTTTGAGATAAAAGCGTTAGAAAAGTTTTATTTTCTCCTGATTTAATATTCGTACAAGTCATCATAGATTTAAAGTTTCAAAAATTTCCTGCTGAAATCAATTAAAGTGCAAATAAAATTTAAAATACGTCTATTTTAAGCAGGACTTGTTTAGAACAAAAGTCCGGGAAAATTCTCTTAACGAATGTGAGAAAAATCAGAAATACTTCCGTTTTTCACTTGAAGAAAACAGATGACGCAGACAAGAAGGTTCATAAAGAAACTTTTCATCGCGCGTTTTCTTGACCTAAATAATGAAAATTTTGTCAGTTTTATGACTTTACTGTCATAAAAGCTTTGATGAAATAAATCTTATTTAGGCCAACGGCAATGGAAATGTTAACCGTGTAAGCTGGAAGTAAAATTAATTCTTGGGGGCAGTTCAACTATTTCCAAGTACACTATATGGATATCACTGGCATTGGGGCAAGAGAAATTTCGTACTTTACTAGAATCCTAGGCAAAGGCATTCTTGGCTGCCTATGTAGAGCATCTAATGAAATTAGAGACTGTACACTATGTGACCCAGTAGACATAGAATTCAATATATCTGGACTCGAATTTTGAGAAAAAATATTATAAAAGAATTTCTTTATGTAGAATAATAAATTTAGTAGGAAAATAATTTAAGAACATTTGCACACGTTAAAATGATGAAAATATATCAAAGTTATTAAATTATTTAAACTAGATTTACACCCCAGAAAAAATTGTATACAGACGTCTCACTTATGAACTTAATAGTACGGTAAATATAAATTGTCAGTGTGGCTGAAAAGCATACATAAATAGAAAAATTGGATTTAAACGATCCAGGGAATAAATAAACTCTTCTAATTCACTGAACTTCCACATTCTAAATTAAACAGTCTGATAGACTTAAACAAAAAACTTTTATTTGCAGATGACTTTTTTTTAATGCATGTCTATTTAACGATCGAGAAATTCATTTTTGAACTTGATTTTAAATCCTTTTACTTCTTAGTGATGCAACAATGAAATTCTTCTATCATTTCTTTTTTTCATGTAAAATGAAACCTGCATTCAGGAAAAATAATAATCGCACAAAAAATTTTTGCTGAAAGTTTCTGGTTTTCACTGCAAAATATTTGTAGTTAGCCCAAAATTATTTTGCATCTTGATTTCACAGAAAGCATTAGGAATTTTAAAATAGTGTTTATTCTAAGAAAATTTGAATACAAAAATAAATAAAACACATTTTAATATTCTTGTAATATTTTTGGAAATTGGATAAAAAGTAATTAGTTGAAGTATCAAGCGTAGCAAGTAATATTTACCAATAATCAAGAAGGAAAACATTAAACGGAAAAAGTACTGTAACAATAACTAACAGTTGCGATTGGGCAACTCATCAACAATGTTTGCTTTATGTATTTTTTAGATACGTAATGACAATATTCATAGCCTTAAATTATTATTATAATTTAAGCTGACGTTAACATTAAAATAAGTCCAGGAATGTCTATTATCATCAGAGAATAACAGAAATTCTTAAAGTCTTTTCAAACTAGATAGATCTACGAATTAAATTTTTTCTGAAAGAAGATCTTCTCCTTTGCACCACTGGGAAGCGATCCTTTTTCAGAAATGCGCGCATTATTTTTCCAGTTATTGCGTATTCAAAATGTTCAAGACATCTATATTATAATCACAGACTAACAAAACTTTTTAATCCCTTCTTTGACTAGATGGAGCTACGAATAAAAAAAATTAAATACATTTTTTTCGAATCCTGAATCAAAAAAGATTAATTTTCCTTTTATTTTTAATACAAATGGAAAAATTTTCATTTGATGGTATCGATTTATGAAGAATAATGACATAATTACATTTTCAAATAAAAAAAAATTAATTTTAAAGTGAAATTTATAATAAAATCGTTAAATTATAACCGAAGAAATGAATCTTTAAAAAAAAGAATTTTCAAGAATAGAGTTCAACATTCAACCGAAAAGGTGATATTTTTACAGACGAGGATCAATTTTATGAAAACAAAATATTTAAATTTTTAAACAATTACAGTGAAACTCTGAGACTGGGCCGTTTTTGGGGCCTTTTCTTTAATTCTTAGAAGAACTATATCAGGGGGCCGTATCTCTAGTATTCACTTTAATTAAATTTTTAATTTAAAAAATGTGTCTTATCAAAGAAATAGCTGGATTTTTTAAACAACGCGAAATTTTATATCCTAATAGTAAGATTTTTAACCATACATATAATGATATAAT
>JAAAKG020133853.1:0-14032 GCA_010014905.2 Druon quercuslanigerum | reverse complement strand
GGAAGGATCCTTAATGAGGTAATATAACTTTTAAAAAATTTTAAATTATTAAAAATTAGGATACATGCACTAAAGTTTAATCCAAGTTTTAAAAAATCACAACAGTTTTGAAACTAGTTCTGTATTTGATATTGCAAGGTAACCCTTTAAATCAACTAATTTCGCAACTCTGAGAATTAATCTTATTAAATTAGCGATATATTTATATTACTAACATATTTGATTAAACAATTTATTTCTTTTGTTTAATCATGCTTAAATATCACTTACTCAGAAAATGCATTATATGAATTTGGGTATTCAGCGTATTTGTGGAGGATGGGCTAATCCGCTATATGTTTATCTTCATGCTTTCCTTTAATGAAATTAGTGTCGAAAATAATAATAATAATCCTTTTGACAATACTTAGCAGATGTTGATCATCCGTTAGCATCTGTATCATTTGTTTTAGATATAATGAGTCTTGTCTGTATTTAATTGCGTTTGTCTTTTGCAGAAGCATCAGTTTCTCTAGAAAAAATCTTCAGAAGAAAAAAGTCTTCCAAAATGGATGAAGAAAGAGGAAATATATTTTCCACCCCTAGACCCGAAAAGCTTAAGGCTCCAAGATGTAAAAATTTTTAAGATCATTCGGATCAGAAGTGATGAGTTTTGTATACATTCTTTTATATTTGTCTTTTAACAGAAGCTCCGACACATAACCTAACATTCTTTAGGGCATCAGTCACTTAATTTGCATAGACATGAATATAATTTTCTAGAATATTCTTATCAATACAGTTCAACAAGTTAACAATCTATAGGTCCATTTGGACTAGATATAATGAGTCCTGTAAATCATTTTGTATATTGTGTTTTCACATAAATACCAGAGCTTCAGCAAAGATTCACAAGGATAAGCCAGAATGATCAGATTTAACACCACGGACAAGTATACTCAGGAGAAAAAATAAAGAATGGATAATTCAACATTTTAGGCGCAGGGCTATCCCAATACCTGAATCAAGTTCTTAAGCATCTAACCAACACCCTCAGGATTAAAATTTGGATCAACCAATAAATATACCATTAATGCGATTAAGAATTAAAAAAAAAAAGTAAGGTATCATCTTCGATTTAAGAGACAATACGCTCCCTGAAACATCATGCATCCACTGTAATCATTTAATTATATGTATTTGATAACCCTTTTCTTAGCTACGTAGCAAATGTCATTTGGATAAGATATGATGATTTTTGTCTACACCATCAGTCTTTTTACAGAATCATCGCAATTTAGGGAGAAGTCAGAATGCGAAATCCTTCCTCTTCTCAAGATGATTTAGATGCAAGCAGAATAAATCTGAATGCTTCAACAGAAATTTGACATCCGAGGAAAAAATATTCCGGAGCACCAGCTGATGTTAGGGAAGTATACAAAACCTTTTTACGATATTCAAACACTAAGTTTCCAAAAAGAGCATAAGGAAAGTAGGCTTTAAAATTGTATAATTTTTATTATCCTGATGATCCTTGTAATATTTCAAGTCGTTGGAATGAATCTGCATGTTCCAGATATGACTTTCAATCGTCATACTTGTTATAAAACAGATATTGTAACGCGTAAACGTTTACTATGTCACACTCAATGGAATTTTACATAGCCTTCTATAATTCAATCATGCATAAATTATTCAATTACTATAATTAAGTTCAATTATGTTTACTATGTAATAATTTTTTGAAATGCAAAAATCATTTACTGATAATATTGTAGTAACAGTATTTTTTTCTCGATTACCTGTGCTCATTACAATACAGTAATTTTTTAAGTAACATCTACTCATTTCAGATAAATTTGGTTTCATTACGGAGTGAAATTAAAACAATTGACAGAAACGATATTACTGAAAAAATATTTTTAATAGAACCCTGTTATTAACAAATGTGTCTTGCAAACTTAAGCTTATAATATTCCAGAAACATCGTATTATCATCGCTATGATTATCTGTGAAAATCATTGTTGATTCAATGACGTGTGGGCACTTATATTATTACGCAGTTATAAAAACTTCTTATATACTTTTCTAATTCGCTTTAGACAAATGCAGACGAAGTTAATAGCATACTTTTATTAAGTGAACGTAAACGATCATAGCTGCAATAATTCACTCCTGATACTGAAACGCCATCAAACCACTTTCGAAATTAATTAATTATTATGATTACAAATTGGAATTAAAAGCCATAAATTAAAGTAGTCTAACTCATTTGCCAATAGTCATTCCTTCTTTCGTATTTATATATTACAACTGTCTTGTCTGATTCTGAAACATTGAACACGTGAGTCATGTTATGTTATGAGAAACAATGAGGCTCTTCTTGGCTGCTTTTCTGCTTAGCTTCATACTTTTCTTTGAAGAAGTTGGTAAGTATCGGAATCATAGTCCTTGGCTAACATTTGGCAGGTATTGATCCTTGGTCAACATCCGGAACATTTGTTTTAGAGACGTTGTGTTTTATCTAAATTCTTAAAAGTTTTCCTTTTACAGAAGCATCAGATCGAAAAAAAATCTTTACACGAAAAAAGTCTGAAGATGATAGTGACAGAAGAAATACACTTATATATGGCACACCTAGATCTAGGAAGCTTATAGCTCCGACAAAATATCTTACTTTAGCGGAGCATCAAGCTCTGGCTTTGCAAGGAAATTACCAAGAAAATGACAGTCAAGAATCTTCAACAACCAATTCAGCAACGAAGTTCAGTCAGTTAATATCTATAAAATGATTTCGATCAGATATGATAAGTTGTATGTGTATATTTTTGTGATTTTGTCTTTTTACAGGAGCATCAGACCTTGTTAACAGATTTGAGAATAATTATGCATCATCTTCTAAAGGTGCTTCGTCTGCAGAAAAACAAGAGAAAAGAAAAATAGAAGCAAAAGGTATCATTATTCTTGATATTCAAAGTAATCCAAAAAGGTTATAAGTATTCTCAAATATTTCAAAGTATTTCTTATGGGTTCGATGCTCTAAACGCGATTTTATGATTTTGCGACGGAGCATGCTACATGAATATCTTTATATACATACATGTATACCTTTGGTGAATCCTTAGGTCGTTTGGATAAAAAATAATTGTTTTTTTGTATATCAGCTTCCTTTTTTCAGAATCATTAAGAAATCAAAAAGAACTCAGGAGGAAAAATCCATCTTTTTCTCAAGATGATGTAGGTGTAAGAACAATGAATCAGAATGCTACAACAGAAATTAAAACTCCAAAGAAAAAGTACTACAATGTACCGGCTGATGTAAGGGAAGCTAGACGGACTTTTGCGCTACCTTTCAGCCAGCATTCTCAACTCATATACCAAAAACCTTTTCAGGACAATCAACCATTAGATTTTAAAAAAGAGTATAGAGAAAAAGAGGCTTTAAAATTGTTTGAAATGTATTATCCTGATGGTGGACCTTTTGCTTTGCGAGAAGAAGATGATTAAATAACACCGCTGGATATCGTAGAAGGAAAACAACCCATTTAAAAGGTGCATTAAACAAAGATATTTTGGATTACCATGATCAATTTAGTAATGTGGAAAAATGTTTTCAGAATGATCAACCAGAATCAATTGACAGAGACAAGAAAACGCGTAAGCGTTCTTACTTCACTCTCTGAGCTGCTGCAAACATCCTTCCACAACTCGAATATACAATTTTTTGAGTCACAAAAGCAAATTTTTCGAAATTTAAAATATAAAAAATGAGCTGATTCTATCAAAAAGTTTGATTTACTGAAGAATAGGTGAATTATCACCTATTCTATTGAATTATTGAATTATCTGATTGAATTATCAAAAGAAACATTAGAGATTTTAGGTTAAATAGATCCTTTAAAAATTTATCAAATGTTCAAATCCCTGATAAGGTTGCTGAAACTTTAGCTTCGGAAAAAAATCCGTTAAGCTAGTTAAACATTTTCAAAATGAACATAAATAGTTAATTTTCGTTAAAGGTAAAAAGGACAATGAAACCGTTGCAGCTGTTAGGGATGACAATAATAAAATAATTTAAAATATTCTTGAAAATGATATTCTATACAAAAATTTGAGAACTAGAATGGTTTCAACAATGGAAAATAAACGTATATAAGAAAATCATTAGATGGGAAAAAAAGATTCAATTTTGATAAAGTTGTATTTCGTTTAAAAAATAAAAATAGTGTTGTGGCAAAAGCTTATGCTTTCCCAAAGGTCCATAAACTAAATTTAAGTTGAAGATTTATTCTTTCTACTATAGGTTGTCCTACTTACAATTTATCGAAAAACATTTCTAACATCTTGAAACCAGTTTCACAAAACACTAGTTTGCCTTAAAAAATTAGTTGGCAACTCAAAGATATTGTTAAAAACAAAAACGTACCTAAAACTCACTCAATAGTTTTCTTAGATATTGTTTCAATGTTTGATAGCATCCCACTTGATCTCGCTATAGATTGTATTGAGGAAAGACTCAATTTAAATCATAATTATAAAAAAATAACTAAGAATGAATTATTGATAGCCACAAGAACAGTTTTTAATGGTACGGATTTTTTGATTAATAACAAATTTTATAAACAAATATCAGGTTGCCCTATGGGCTCGCCCTGATCTCTTGTATTTTTAGATTTAGTTTTGCAAGACATTAAAAAAAGAGCACTTAAATTATTAGACTTTAGACCTGTCCTATGTAAAATATATGTTGATGATTCTGATTTCTGATAAAATTGATCTTTTTGTAAATGTGTTTAATAGTATAGGGGATGGCATTAAATTTACCTACGAAGTTAAAATTAATAATGTAAGAAACTACCTTGATTTACAAATAATTAAAGTTCCAAATAATGATTCACTAACAAATTATTTTGAAAAACCGTCTTGGTATGAACAATATCTTAATTTTAATAAACACAATTGATTTTGTAACAAAGTCGGTTTAATATAAAGTTTAGTAGATAGATTTGTCAAATTAGGTAACATTTAATTAAGAAAAGAAAAATTAAATCAACTAAAAACAATTATCATATAAAAACCATTCTCTTCCTCTGATTAATGACATATAAACGTTTATTTGAAGGACACCAACAATTTAGATAAGAATTTATCAAATAAAAAAGACAGGGATCCCGTTTCCATGGATTTCTGGGAATTAACAGAATTCATGGAATTTACACAATGCACGGAATTCATGGAATTTACACAATGCACGGAATTCAAGGAATTTATTAAATTCACGGAAGCCACGAAATTCATTGAGTTCACTGAATTTACGGAATTAACAAAATTTAAGAAATACAAAGAATTCATGGAATTCACGCAATTCACGAAATTCATGAAATTCACGCAACTCACGTAACTTACGGAGTTTTCAGATTTTACTGAAATCAAGCAGTTCACGGAATTCGTGGAATTTGCTAAATTTAAGGAATTCAAGGAATTCATGAAATAGAAATATTCAGAATAATTTTACTTGGAAGTATGTTATTCTACACTCAAAATGAAGAAACACGTTTTTTTGAACCTGCTTATATATATTTCAAAATAATGTAGTTTTTTAGCAAATTCAAATATTTGGTTCGTTTATCTTCGTGTCATAAGGAATTCTTAGTTTCGAGAAGAATATCTAAATTTTCAAAATTTAAATAACGACGGCGTTTTTTCTGGAAATTTTTTTACTCCCTTTTCTCAAAAAGGCTACCTTTAAAGTTTTTAATTTGCTTGGTTGATTTTCGATAATATGGACTGTGTATTCTCCAAGTTCAGCTCTTAGTTAACAATTTCTTCCTATTGAAGAATACTTTTTTCGAAAATATACGAAAAATGTTCACTTTCTAAAAGCTTCTGAAGAAAGAAGTAAATATCAAGGAAACATTTTCTTTGGAAAAAGCCTCTTTTACTTTTTTAGTATATGGCCCAACAACAATCTATATATTTATATAAGAAGGGGACTCAAATAAAAATTAACAAATTAGTTGTGGTAGAGGCGGTAATGCATCCGGATTGAAATAATCATGAATGAGTAAATAATTTTTTTTATTGATTTGGTGTTATGCATATTAAAAAAGTAAAAGAGGCTTCTTTGAAGGACACTTATTTCCAAACAACTTTTTTTCCTTAAAGCTTAATCCTTTCTTCGGTGGTATAAAAAGAAAACAAAAATAGACAATAAAAATTAAAACATTAATTGTGCCAGAGGCGGTAACGTATCCAAATCCAGATAATCATGATTGAGTAAATAAATATATAAATTGATGTAGTGCCATAATTGAAAAACGTTAAAGAGGCTTTTCCAAAGGAAAATAATTTTTAAACAAATTTTGTCCTTGATATTTTCTTCTTTCTTCGGTAGTTGTTGATACATTACCAATTTTGATATTTTTTAGAAAATTTTTTTTTAAATAGGAAAAGACTGTTTACCGTAAGCCAAACTTAAAGAATATGTAGCACATATTATCGGCAATGCAAAACAAAAATTAAAAACTCTGAATGTGGCCTCCGCCAGAAAATCCATTCTGAAAATGTTGAGATTTTCTCGTATCATTCGATAAAGCGAAGAATTCCTAATCAGAATAAGAAAAAACCAACCGAATATGTGTGTTTTAAAAAACTGAATAATTAAAAAAAAACACTTCGGCAGGTTTTATAAAATCCTAAGTTTATCTTCAACAGCTCACCATTCCTGAAGAAAAAGTTTGCAGCCTCATGCAGACCAAATTGCATGATTTAAAATGGAATCAGGCTTATATGTCATCCTGAAACTACAGTATTTTTACTAAAGGTGTTAGGAGCTAAAAGCATTTTATTTTAAATTAAAATATTAAATTAGGAATTAAGTTCCTACAGTATTAGGAAACTATAAACCAGATATGAAACATTAAAGAATTTGGTACTACATCACTATCTTAGAAGATTTTAAGATATGTCAAAGAAAACAAATACCTACTTTTTAAGTGTAAATAAAATTATCTAGTGTATACATAATAAACTAGCGAGAGCAATTTTAGAAAATCAGAATTTAACCCTTACAAAATTCTCAAAGGTTCATTTCGATCTAGCTCAAAAGAAAATGAGGTTCTTCCTTGGTGCCCTTGTGCTTACCTGCATGCTTTTCTTTAGAGAAACGAAGAAGTATCACAATACTTTTTTTAAATTTGGCATGAGTTGATCATCAGTCAACATCTAGACTATTAGCTTCGGATGTGACATAGTAATCCTATGTCCTGTTTCAAAGTAATACCAGGGTTGTTAGTTGAAGTTTGCCGGTTTTTTCAATAAAGAAAACGCTTACTCATCAAGGGAATCTCAAAAAATTTTGATTCAAATTATTGACAGTTGGATTCTACAAATTTTGCCTATCTTTCAGGCAAATCATGGATACCATTCCAAAAAAACTTTTTCTCTTTCGAGCCATTTTTCGACTTCTTCCAAATTGGCAAATCGCTGCTCTGCCAGTGAGTGTCCCATCGATGCGAAAAGGTGATAGTCGGTCGGGGCGAGGTCTGGAGAGTATAGCTGGTGCGATAATATTTCCTAATTGAATACTTATAATGTGTTTTTCACCACTTTAGCGGTATGAGACGGTGCGTTGCCATGTTGTAGGATAACTTTACCATGTCTTCGTGCCCATTCCGGCCCTTTTTTGATTAACGCAAGATTCAAATTAATAACTTGTTGTCGCTAGCGATCCGTATTTACCGTCTCACCAGGTTTTAATAACTCGAAGTACACCACACCACACTGGTACAACCAAACACAGAGCATTTTCTTATGACCAAAGCGATTTTGCCTTGGAGTCGATGGGCTGACCTCACCAGGTAAAAGCCATGATTTTTTCCGCTTCGGGTTCTCGAAATAAATCCATTTTTCTTCCCCCGTAATAATTCAATGCAAAAAAGATTTCCTTACGGACAGTTTAAGCAGCATTTCACAAATGGTTTTTCGATTTTCCATTTGTCTATTGTTCAGTTGGTGTGGTACCCATTTTCCACACTTTTGGATTTTTCCCAATGCTTTTAAACGTTGGCAAATTGCTCCTCGGGTCACATTTAGTGTTTGTGCTAATTGTTGTTGCGATTGGTTTAGGTCTTAATCCAATAACGCCTGCAATTCCTCGTCTTCAAACTTTTTCGCTGCAGCAGGATGTTCATTGTCTGTTAAATCGAAATCTCTACTTTTATATTGAATAAACTATGTCTCACGCAATTTAATCACTGGAGCATGTTCACTATAAGTTTCTACCAGCAAGCGGTGAGCTTTAACTGCGTTTTTCTTCTGATGAAATAAGAAAAGCAACGAATGCTGCAAATGAAATATATGACACAGATGCCAAATCATAGAAATATAAACATATCTCTAGCGACATCTATGAAAAAAACCGGAAAACTTCAACTAACACATCTAGTCTGAAGTAATCTCTAGACTTGAATAATCTACTTTTTGTAGGTAGTAATTTATAATGATGATAATATTAATTATTTGAGCATGTAGGAACAGCAACGAAACCACGATGCTCTCTCCATGATATCTGAGGATCAAGTAAGAGTAAATGAAAACTCTTTACAAACATATCTGAAACATCCGGTGTGGGTCAAAAGGACAACCGGTATTAGCATACCTGAAATATCCGTCATGAAGGCATCAGAAATAGATGAAATTAAAATAAATCAAGAATCATTCAAATTCAATGCTAATATTAATTAATTATACTAGCATTAATCTGCTTTAATTATCCAAAGCCTCACTTGATTTTTAGGTTTTACGGAGAGAGTATCGTGGTTTCGTTGCTGTTCCTGTCTGCTTAAGTTATTATTTTAACTTTTTTCCTTGAGAAGGAACTTTTTCCTTGCTGTATGATTACCAAAACGTCGGTGAATATTATTTTGAAATGATTTTTTATTGTCATTTTATCATAATAAAAAGAAAAAAGGGAGGTTATTTGGTTGGTTGCTGTACTTAATTGAATCGAAATTTTAATAGTTGCTTTATAAGTTTAGAAGTCACTTTCATATTTTAACCTTTACATCGTTAACATATCTCTTTTACGATTTTTTATTTTTACGTCTGTTCTAAAGAAACTTCCACTCTTTCTTATTCTTTCTCTTGAATACGTATTAAATTAATAGAAACAAATAAGATAATCCAAATATTTTTTTATAAAAATTCTACTATTATATTTTTGGTTCCGTTTCTGTCTTTTCTTCCTGAAAATGCCACTATATGATTAAAAATTTATTTATTTTGTGAAAATACAACTATTTTATTAGTCATCGTTTTTGGTAGAAAAGTCCACTGCTTAATTGAAAATTTAACTTCTTTTTCGAAAATTTATTTTAGCAAAAATTTATCTATTTGGTTAGATATTTAACTATTTCAATATTAGAAAATAATTCTTCTTTATTCTAAAATCGTCCTTTTTGGTTAAAAACGCAAAATAGTAGTTAAAAATAATTATTTTTTGGTTGAATATGCTACAATTTTCTTTGAAATTCTTACGTATAATAGAAAAAATAACATCTTGCTTTAGAGATCAAATTCTTCTTTTCAAAATAACTTTTAACTGAACTTTCAACATTTTAGTTTAAAAATTATATTTTTCAATTTAAACATAACTTTTTTGTAGAAAATTGGTCTTTTTGACTTTTAAATCAACAATATGTTAAACCATAAAATGTAAAGTTAAACCATTTGATATAAAAGTAACTGTATTCTTAAAAAGTCATATATATGGTTTAAAACTTCACCTATTCGGTAGAAACTAAACTTTTTGGTCAAAAAATCATATTGTCTTAACTCAAATCTTTTGTTGATAATTTAAATTTTTCTCCTAAGATACTAAAGTTCTATTGGTAATTCGTGTCTGTTGTTGAAAATTCGTTTTAGTAGCAGGACGTTTTCTGTGATAGAATTAAAAATAAAAAAAACTCTGTACAAATTATGAAAGCTTTATAGATTTGCAAACCAGCCCACCGTTATAAAATTTTTGTTTGGACTTCATCATGTCCTCAGGCAATAATATATCGCTTTCAAAATTTCTGGTATAGGAAATAAGACAATAAATTGCGTTGGTATATTTATTTACAATAATCATTTTGAAGAAAATTATCCTTATGAAAAATCAATGGGTGAAATTATTTTGATTTTTTTTTTGTGTTTAGTACCAAGCTCGTACATGCAACTTTTTCCTACATAGCGACAGGAAATAATATATCGCTTTTACACTTTGGTCTCGATATCCTAATGTGTAGACGTAGTGAGCAACATAAATATTAAAAATCATTAATATTTATATTTATTATATTCCAAACTTTCAAAGCGATATATCATTCCCTTTGGACATGGTGAAGTGCCAACAAACATTTGATAACGGAGGACTGGTTTGATCACGTACTGACTACAGAACATGCCCTTAAACCAAAAATTCAGCAAGACTGTCAACTTTTTTCTCTAGTTTCCCCAGAAATTTTGTCAAAAGCTCGCAATATTTTTGTTCAAAAAAGCTTCATGTGAGGAACATGTCAGCTTCATATGGTGGAAAATGATAAATGTCATTTAAATAATAATAAATAATAGTAATAATTTCTTGTTTAATATTTGGATACCCCGACATTTTGTTTGGATTTTTAAACATTAAAAACGTAGTTAGCACATCGTTATCTTGGTTGATTATCGAATATGTTTGGGAATATAAATGAGCAGTTATTAGACACAAGTATTCTTATCTTTTTTTTAAAACTAATATTTTAATATGTGGGTCAAACAGATAGTATATTATATTACCGATTGGATTCCTGGAAACTCACAAATCCCCCCTAAAGAAATTCTCCAAGTGTTAGTTTAATCAACGTAGCAAGAAAATGAGGCTCTTCTTTGGCGCTTCTCAGCTTATGACCATGCTTTCCTTTGAATAAATTGGTAAATATCATAATCTTAACTCTGGCTTAACACATAGAACATGTTGATTCTTAGTCAAAATCTGCATCATTTGTTTCAGAGCCAATGAGTTTTATCTACATCTCTATATACTTTTTTTTACAGAAGCATCAACTAAGCAAAATATCCACGAAACAAAATTCTGTCGATGATCAAGACAGAAGGAATATACATGCCACCCCGAGCATCGGAAAGCTTAAAGCTCTGAAACAATTTCCCACTTCTACAGGACAGTAAGCTTTTGATTTGGATTCACATCACCAACCTACTTACATTCAATGACCTTCTCAACAACCGAGGTCAGCAGGTGAATATGTATAAGATCACTTGCATCGGCTATAATAAGTTTTATATATTTTAATTTTTACAGGAGCATCAGATTTTGTAAACAGATTGAAGAAGAATAAAGAAGCGTTTTCGTCTAAAGATTATTAGCCAACAGAAAAACTAGGAAGAACAAAATTAAGGATAAAAGGTATCGTTATTCTTGATATTGAAGACAATCGAAAAAAGTTATAAGTACTCTTACATATTCTAAGGTAGTTCTTAGGAATCCGAAGCCTTAAACACAATTTTAAAGATAAATATTCTTTTCATTTAGATTCAGATGCAAGCATAATAAATCTTAATGCTACAATAGAAATTGCACTTCCGAACAAAAATTTTCCCAACTAACATCTGAGCTTAGGGAAGCTAAAAGGATTTTTAAACTACCTTTCAGAGATCATTCTCGACTTCTTCAACTAAAACCTGTTCAGGATAATACAACAATAGATTTTGAAAAAGGTTATAGAGAAAATAAAACGTTAAAATTGTGTTGTTGGTATTATCCTGATGGTGCTCCTGATCCTCAAAATAAATTGTGTACTTTACGAGAGAATCGACCTCTTTCTCTGCACGAAATAAATGATTCGAAAACACCAACTGGATATCGAAAGAGAAAAAAACGTCATGTAAAAGGTCCTTTGGAGAAAGGTGTTTTCGATTAACATGATATGTTTTGTTAGAAATTTAGACTTTTAGAAAATACTTTCCATGCTCATCAACCAGAATTATTTGACAACATTTGAATAGTATTCCTTATCGTCCAAAATCATGCTATCACTCTGAGGGTTTCGGATCTGGCACGCAGTACTAACACTTTCAAAGAAAAAAAATTAAAATATAACACTAATGATAATGCTACTGTAAATGATCAACATTCATCTATAACTCAAACATGTGTGTTTTCAGATAATGCTCATTGTGTCATAGTTTCTGAAATACATGCTGGGAATAGCATGCATGTTGTTTTCTTTTATCTTTCATGTGCTTATTATAAGAGCGTAATAAAACATTTAGTTGTTGACCAATTTCGCATTATTTGAAACAATGAAATACATTTTTTAATTTTAATTTATAGGAATATTGAGCAAAATTATTATAAGAACTTCATCATAGTATGTCGGACAATACTTGCCACAACTAGAAGAAATTATTTTCTAGACGCAATAAGGAATCCAATTATTTGCAGAAACGAATTTCCTCTTCTCTTTTTTTTTACCTCTAGCCTATTTGGATAATGACAGATGTTAAAATGTGTACTTTAATATTGTTTCTTTAAAGCAGTAATATCAAGAAAATAATGGTTTTTATCAAATTTTTTTAACATATATATATTGAGATAAGTGCTGAAGTATTCTAAAGCTTAAATTTTATAAATAATTTACTATAAAGAGTATTGAATGTTTAGAAATTTGTTAGAATCTTTTCTAGTATAGTTTTCTCTAAATGTACGTGGTATTGAGATCGACAACTAGGTGAATCCTATAAGTTAAATTTTACAGAAGAGGCAAACTTTTTTTCTATGTTAGAATAAAAAATATAAAATTATCCGAAAATTATAAAAGCTTCAAGTATTGAAAATCATGAAAAATACATATGTCATGGATATTTTTATAATTTAATGTTGTCTTCACATCATATCTGTTTGCATAATTGAACCAATATTTGTGAGACAATTAATACTTTTTCATGCTTTCTCTAGCCAAATTTATCACAAACACGAACCAGTGAGATCTCTGCAATTTTTATTTAAATAAGTGCTTTGAAGCATGTTGGCACATCTTTTGTCAGTTACATTTAATATTAGGACTCTACTCTTTTCATTGAAGAAATATTCCACTTTCAGGTTTCCGAAGAAAAACGTTTTGCTATGATTTTCATATTGAAAATTTAAAATAAAATTTATTGTTTTAAATAAATAACATTATTTTTGTATAAAAGACTTCTGAAACTTACAAAAAAACTTTGTTACAGTAATTTTTGGTTCAAATGAATTCTATCTTGCGATCGCTCCACAAAAAATTTTAAAGAATAGTTCATTTTTAATCAGTCAAGGATTTTTTTCAGGAAAACAATTGTATCTTACTAACGTGTTCTTTTTCGTAAGTAAAGTCTTCTGTGATCGAATTTATTTGAAAATTTTTTTTAAATGTCTTAAACAAACACCACTGTTTGCAAATGACTCACTTATTGTCTCAATTAGGAATAGTAGATTTCTCGAAACGGTTTTTTTCTATTTAAAAATATGATTGATCACAATCGAACTATTTTTTTAATTTCTAAGAAGCAGCATTCATATAAAGATCAATAACAAAATATTTTATCAAAATAATTATGTTTTCTAACTTGTGAGCTTTGCTCATACCAAACAATGTTGTTTTCATTTTTGATATTAAATATAGTTCCTACAGTATTAGGAAACTATAACCCAGATATGAAACATTGACGGACTATGTAGCAATTTGTTATCGTCGAACATTTCGGGACATGTCATGAAAAATAATTTATAACTTTTAAGTGTAAATTTTATTATCTAATTTTTCATATGTCTCCATATGTACGTCAAAGAGCTAGTGTATATATATATATATATATATATATATATATATATATAATGAAACACCCAGAGCTATCGCACTTTTCCCGTCAACGTCTGCGAAACCATGCCGAAGTACTTCAAAAAAGGGGCTATGCAAGGGAAGCACCTACTCTACCAGAGCCAGAACAAGCCGGCAGCAGAGAAAGAGAGGTGAC
>JAAAKG020133852.1:0-14033 GCA_010014905.2 Druon quercuslanigerum | reverse complement strand
TATTTATTATTCTCTGAGCTACTGTATTCTAATTTGGCTGAAAAAGTGAAAAATTAACCTATTTTAACCCTGAAAGTCACCAAAAATAAGTGAGTTCTTTTTAATTTAAAAGAATTCAAAAAATTTCGACGAAAACACAAAATTTTAACAAAATTTTAACAAAACTCAAGATAAATTCATAAGACGTGGGAAAATTCCAATTAACTTCACAAGAAATCAAGTGAAATAGAGAATTTTTTTTTTAAATTCCAAAAATTACCATTGTTGTCAGGAAAACTGTAGTGAAATTTAAAGAATTCTTAAAAATTCGATGATATTAATAAAAATTTCAGGTGAATGAAAAAAAATCGAGTGACTTTAAAAGAATTAAAAATATGAAAAAATTAATTAAATTCAGTAAGTTTGAAATGAATTTAGATAAATCCAAAGAAATTAAAAAGAATTTGATGAAATGCAAAAACTACACCTAAAAATATTTAAAAATCCATCAAATTGAGTAAGTTTTGAAGAATTCATGTGAATTCAGAAAATGTAAGAAAATTCAAACACATTCAGGAAAAGTTAATAAGTATTTAGTTTGAATTCCGAATGAATTTAAATTAATTGCAAAAAATATTGTAAAATCTCTTCAAATCTTTTAACATTGATTAAAATCCCTAAAAATCATTGAAAATATTTTATAACCTTGTAGGTTTTGTAAAGGTCGTTCCATTTCTTCCGAAATTCGCTGATTTTTTTTTCAATCACAAGAATCTTTTTAAAACCCTTAAATACTTCAAACTCTTTGAAATCCCTTTAAATCTTTGTAATCAATTCAAAATTACTTAAAATCTAAAAATTAAGTGAAATATTTCAAATTTTTTCAAATCTCTTGAAACTTTTTCAAGCTTTTAAAATACCTTAGAGTAATTTAAAATACCATAATATATTTCCAGTCTTTTAAAATCCCATTAAATTACTCAAATCATTTTTAAGTTCCGCGGAATTTTTTGAAGGTCTTGAAAATTCCCTTAAATTATTTAAAATTCAAATTATTTAGATTCACTTAAAATTATGGAAATATAATTAAAATGCGTTGAGATAATTTGAATCCTATAAATCCTTTTGACATTTTTTTACAGTCTTGAAAATTCCTTAGATTTTTTTAAATATCACAAAATGAGTAAAATACTTTAGAATACCTTGAAATAACCCAGACGTCAAAATTAATTTATAGTTTATATATAGTGTGAAGTATTATATATAATATTCATTTTTTTATACAAAAAATGTCTAAAAGCATTTTACTATATTATTAAAAACCCCATGAAAATTTTTTAAATCCCTGATAATAAATCAAATCCTTCAAAGCCCTTAAGTATTGAAAATGCTTTGAATTCTTCGAAATTATATGAAATCTCTTTAAATTCATTAAAGGTTTTTAAATCTCTTAAAAATTCCTTGGATGTTAAAAAAACCCTACAATCTTTAAAATCCTTTAGAATAACTCAAATTATTAAAATCTTTTCAAAATTTCTTCGAATCTTTTAAAAAAGCTTAAAAATTTCAAATCTTTTGAAAGCCCTTGAAACTTTCTTCAATTCTTTAAAAAACCTTGAAAATTTTTTGAATGCCCGAAAATCTGCAAAATTCTTTGAAATTTCTTCAGATTATTAAAATCTTTTTAAATTTGTTTTAAAATCTTTTGAAATATTCTAGAACCTCTTATATTTTTCAAAATCTTTGGTAATAACTAAAAATGTTTGAAAGTTTTTTTAGATCCTAAGAAATCCCTAAATTCTTTGGAATCCATAAAAATCGCTTGAAACATTTTGAAGCTCTTCAAAATTTCTTGGATATTTTTAAATACTGTACAATCTTTCAAAAATTCAAAAATTTTAAAAATCGTTCGAATTTTTTAAATTAAATTATTGAAATAATTATTTCAATAATATTTAACAAATGATAATAATATTAAATAATATTTAATATTTTAATATAATATTTAATATTTCATTTAGAAATACTATAGTGACTCATTTTAAGATAGTGACCAAAAAGAGATTTGAGAAAAAAGTGACTACAGTGAATGTGTGGGAGGCCTGATTATTTTTGACAGTAAAGTAAAGTGCTTTTTACAGAAAATTTATAAAAACTTCATATTTTTTTTTAAAATACCAGAATTTAAGATTTTTTTTCTTGATTTAATGTCTATTTGTATAAAGATTGAAAAAGAGGTTTTCCTGAGGCAAATGATTGACTTCTCGATAAAAATGGAAATTCAACGACCGGAAATTATCCAAGTTGAATCTGCTTTAGCAAGCTTCGAATTCCGCCTTATTTAAGTTCCGGTCGATCAACATTTATAGATTTTTGAAAAGTGATCCCTGGGGCCACTTTATTCAATTTGTCGAGACGAGTTTTGAGATTGAGGAACAACTTTATTGAAATCAGACTTAAGGGCTGAAAAGCCTCTGAAAACAGGGAAAAGGGTGATTTTTCACGAAAATAGGGACATAATAGGGGAATAATTTTTTTTAAATATAATTAATTCAGGCACCATATTAAATTCAATTTAATAAAAGCCAAAAAAGAATTTCAATCATTAATAAAAACAATTAAATTCATCCAAAAAAGAAAATATTCCATAAACTACTTGAATTTTCAAAAACAAAAAAAAAAAGAATTTACAACAGAAAAGTTCAATTTTCAAACAAACAAAAATTCTCTACAGTATAACTGAATTTTCAACGAAATTGTTAAATTTTCAAGCAAAAAATATTAATTTTTTTTACAAAGCAGTTGAAAAAAAAGAATGTTTAATTGTTTTTTTAAGCAATAAAAGATACGTTTTTGGTAGAAAAGCGGAATTTTCAAACCAGAAATAAGAGTTTTAACAAAAAAGTTTCATTTTCAAACGAAAAAAATGAACATATTTGTTCTACAATATAATTGAATTTTCCACCAAAATGTATAATTTTCAAACCAAAAATATTATTTTTTTTTACAAAATAGTTGAATTTTGAAAAACAAAAAACGAATTTTTAACAAAAAAGTCAATTTTCAACCAAATATTGTGATTTTCTACCAAAATGTTAATTTTTTAACTAAAAAATACAATTTTTCTACAATATAATTTAATTTTCACCCAAATTCTTTAATTGTCCACCAAAAAAGAAAATTTTATATAAATATTTTCAAAACAGTTAAATTTTTAAATAAAAAAAAGAATTTTTAACAAAAAAGTTAATTTTCAACCAAATATTGAACCAAGAAAGAAAATTTTCTATAAATTCTTTAAATTTTCAATCCCCAGAAAAGGAATTTACAACAGAAAAGTTCAATTTTCAATCAAATATTGGAATTTTCTATCAATCTGTTAAGTTTTTAATCAATAAAAGATCAATTTTTTTATAGAAAAGCAGAATTTTCAAACCAGAAATAAGAATTAAAAAAAAAGCTCAATTTTCGAACGAAAAAAGAACATATTTTTTACAAGATAATTGAATTGTTTAATTTTCAAATAAAAAATATTACCTTTTTTACAAAATAGTTGAATTTATAAACCAAAAAACAAATTAAAAAAAAAAAGTCAATTTTCCACCGAATATTGTAATTTTCTACCAATCTGTTACATTTTTAAGTCAAAAAGCAATTTTTCTACAATATAATTTAATTTTCACCCAAATTCTTTAATTGTCAAGCCAAAAAAATAAATTTTTTACAAAACAGTTGAATTTTGAAAAAAAAATAATTTTTAACAAACAAGTTAATTTACAACCAAATATTGCAATTTTTTATCAATCCGTCAAGTTTTTAATCAATAAAAGATCAATTTTTTTATTGAAAAGCTGAATTTTCAAACCAGAAATAAGAGTTTTAACAATAAGAGTTTTAACAAAAAAAGTTTAATTTTTAAACTAAAAATATTACCTTTTTTACAAAATAGTTGAATTTCCAAACCAAAAGACGAATTTTGATCAAAAAAGTTAATTTTTAACCAAATACTGTAATTTCCTACCAAATTGTTAAATTTTTAAGTCAAAAAATAATTTGTCTACAATATCATTTAAATTTGACCCAAATTCTTTAATTGTCAAGCCAAAAATATGATTTTTAAAACAAAATAGTTGAATTTTCAACTTAAAAAAGGATTTCAATCATAAATAAAAAACAATCAAATTCAACCCAAAAATAAATTTTTCTATAAATTATTTGAATTTTCAACCCCAAAAAAGGAATTTACAACAGAAAAGTTCAATTTTCACACAAACAAAAGTTCTCTACAGTATAATCGAATTTTCAACGAAATTGTTAAATTTTCAAGCCAAACAATTTTTTTTTTTTCAAAACAGTTGAATTTTTAAATAAAAAAGAAAGAATTTTTAACAAAAAAGTTCATTTTCAACTAAATATTAAAATTTTTATCAATCTGTTAAATTTTCAAACAAGAGAAGATCAACTGTTTTATAGAAAAGCTGAATTTTCCAACCAGAAATAAGAATTTTAACAAAAAAAGTTTAATTTTCAAACTAAATATATTACCTTTTTTACAAAATAATTGAATTTCCAAACCAAAAGACGAATTTTTAACAAAAAAGTCATTTTTCAACCAAATACTGCAATTTCCTACAAAATTATTAAATTTTTAAGTCAAAAAACAATTTGTCTACAATATAATTTAATTTTCACCCAAATTCTTTAATTGTCAAGCCAAATATATGATTTTTTAAAACAAAATAGTTGAATTTTCAACTTAAAAAAGGATTTCAATCATTAACAAAAAACAATCTATTTCAACCAAAAAAGAAAATGTTCTATAAATTATTTGAATTTTCAACTCCCAAAAAAGGAATTTACAACAGAAAAGTTAAATTGTCAACCAAATATTGGAACTTTCTATCAATCCGTCAAGTTTTTTATTAATAAAAGATCAATTTTTTTATAAAAAAGCTGAATTTTCAAACCAGAAATAAGAGTTTCAACAAAAAAAGTTTAATTTTCAAACTAAAAATATTACCTTTTTTATAACTCTAGTGGAATTTCCAAACCAAAAGACGAATTTTTATCAAAAAAGTTAATTTTCAACCAAATATTGTGATTTTCTACGAAACTGTTACATTTTTAAGTCAAAAAACAATTTGTCTACAATATAATTTAATTTTGACCCAAATTCTTTAATTGTCAAGCAAAACATATGATTTTTTTAAACAAAATAGTTGAATTTTCAAATTGAAAAAAAATTTTAATCATAAATAAAAAAACAATCAAATTGAACCAAAAAATAAATTTTTCTATAAACTATTTGAATTTTCAACCACAAAAAAAAAATTTACAACAGCAAAGTTCAATTTTCAAACAAACAAATATTCTCTACAGTATAATTGAATTTTCAACGAAATTGTTCAATTTTCAAGCCAAAACTATGAATTCAAACAAGAAAAGATCAAGTGTTATATGGAAAAGCTAAATTTTCAAATCAGAAATAAGAACTTTGAACAAAAAAAGTTTAATTTTCTAATTAAAAATATTACCTTTTTTACAAAATAGTTAAATTTTCAAACCAAAAAACAAATTTTTAACAAAAAAGTCAATTTTGTACCAAATATTATAATTTTCTACCAAGTTGTTAATTTTTTAGTCAAAAAAAACGATTTGTCTACAATATAATTTAATTTCCACCCAAATTCATTAATTTTCAAGCCAAAACTATTTAAATTTTCAATCCCAAAAAAAGGAATTTACAACAGAAAAGATTAATTTTTAACCAAATGTTGAAATTTTCTATCAATCTGTTAAATTTTTAATCAATAAAAGATCACTTTTTTGATAGAAAAGCGGAGTTTTCAAACCAGAAATAAGAATTTTCACAAAAAAGTTCAATTTTCAAACGAAAAAAAGCATATTTTTTTTACAATATAATTAAATTATCCACTTGATTGTTTAACTTTCAAACTAAAACTATTGCCTTTTTTCACAAATTAGTTGAATTTTCAAACCAAAAAACGAATTTTTAACAAAAGAGTCAATTTTCAACCAAATATTGTAATTTTCTACCAAGCTGCTAAATTTTTAAGTTAAAAAACAATTTGTCTACAATATAATTTAATTTTTACCCAAATTCTTTAAATTTAAGCCAAACATATGTTTTTTTAAACAAAATATGGAATTTTCAACTTAAAAAAATGAATTTTTAACACAAAAGTTAATTTTCAACCAGAAATAAGAATTTTAACAAAAAAAGTTCAATTTTCATACGAAACAAATATATTTTTCTGCAATATAATTAAATTTTTCTCCAAATTGTTTAATTTTCAAAACAAAAATATTACCTTTTTTACAAAATAGTTGAGTTTTCAAACTAAATATTGTAATTTTCTACCAAACTGTTAAATTTTTAAGCCAAAAAACAATTTGTCTATAATATAATTTAATTTTCACCTAAATACTTTAATTTTCAAGCCAAGCATATGACTTTTTAAAGAAAGTAGTTGAATTTTCAACTTAAAAAAATTAATTTTTATCAAAAAAGTTAATTTTTAACCAGATACTTTAATATATATTTACTTATAACTAACTATTATAATATATTTACTTTAATATAATTGAATTTTCTACCAAATATTGTGCTTTTCTACACAACTGTTAAATTTTTAAGTCAAAAATGATTTGTCTACAATATAATTTAACTTTCATCCAAATTCTTTAATTGTCAAGCCAAACATATGATTTTTTATACAAAATAGTTTAATTTTCAACTTTAAAAAATGAATGTTTAACAAAAAATTTAATTTTCAACCAAATACTTTAATTTTCTACTAAACTGTTAAACTTTTAAGCCAAATAGATCAGTTTTTTATAAAACAATTGAATTTTCATATAAAAAATATGAATCTTTTAAAAAATTTCATTTTTAACAAAATAGATGAATAATCAACCATAATAGTTAAATTATCTACAAGTTAAAAAAAAAAGTTTAACAAAAAAGACAGATTTTCAACTAAGCACTTGAATTTTTAACTAAAAAGGATGCCATTAACGAAAATGCTTAATTTTTATCAAAATAATTAAATTTTCAAACCAATAATAATTTTTAATCAAAAATATAATTGTAGATTTTTAAAAATGAAAAGATAAATTATCTGAAAGAAAAATTAACTTTCAACCAAGAAAAGTGACTTTTATATCAAAAAAGATAATTTTTCAATCTAACAGAACAAATGTTTAATCAAAATTGGACGAATTTGGTAAAAAGCAGTTAAGATTTCTTGAAAAAAGTTTACTTTCAACCAACCAAGATGAAAAATCTTCCAAAAATATGAATTTGTTATCCAAAAGGATGAGTGTTCACCAAACAGTCCAATTTTTGACCAAAAAGAAGACTTTTTAACAAAATAGTTAAATTTTGTGAAAAATAATTAAATTTTCAACATTACACTTGCTGTTTTAACCAAGTAGTTGAAATTTTTTTTTAGATTTCAATAGTATTTCTAACAAACCGGTTAGGATTTTTGACCTAAAAATGATTTTTTAACAAATGATTAAATTTGCAACAAAATAATTAAATTTTCAATCAAAAGAGATTAGTTATGTGCCAAAATTATTTGCGTTATCTAATTGGATTTTATTAATTCAGTTCGTGTTCAAGAAAAAAACGAAAAAAGGAAAAGAAGATAAAGTTTCTTGAAAAAAGAACAAAGAGAAATTTTTTTTTAGTGGAGGTAAAAGGGGAATAGGAGAAAAAGTGTGAAGTCTGTAAAAATTAAAATTTTCTTTAACGGGGTTCTAATACCAATTGGAAATTTTCAACTGGATCCTTTTTAATAATAAATAACGGAATCAAAATGAATTTGATAATCAAAATTCAAACTGAATTATAACTGGCTCTAAAGTGAGTATTATGCAATTTTAGTTGAGATTCAAATGACCATAAAATTGCAATTCCCCACAGACAAGCCGAATTGCACAAGGGAGCAGTTGTTCTATTTTGTGAAGGGGTGGTTTATAGTTAATTGATTTGGAGTTTCCTAACAAGCAGATTAGTCCTTCAACCTTAGTTTGAGGTGGTTGTTTGGAGGTCCAAGTTCCCTTAATAACTTCATGTATAATTACATTGTTGAAATTCCCAGGAGGCATTAACTCTCCCCTTTATAATTCATCTATACAACGAGCTAACACCGCAAACCTTTTAAAAAATTATTTCTATTTCTATTTTCATAGTCACTTCTAATTTCTTTAACTTAATTAATTTCAGACTTTAAACTCTTTCCGTCCGTCTGTCCATCCTCCCCTCCAAACATCTACGATTTTTCCAAGGATGGGAGGTAAGGGGAAATAATAGGAGGGTAAGTGAGAAGAAAATATGAGAGGGGAAGTGAGAAGAAATGATAGGAGGAGATGTAAGAGAAAATTAGAGAAATGAGAGGAAAGGTAGTAGGGGAAGTGGAGAAAGAGAAAATCAAGAGAGGGAATGCAGGATAAATGATGTAAAATGAGAGGAAATAGGGGGAGCGAGGAAAAGATTGGAGGGGAGTAAGGGAGTGCAAAGGAGGTGAAAGGAAATGAGGAAGTAGAAGATTGTGAAATTAAGAGAGGGGAAGTAGGAGAAATTATGTAAAATAAGAGGAAATAGGGGTAGCTTAGGGAAGTGAGGGTGAAGTAAGGGAGAGGAAGTTGGTTAAATGAGGAAACGAAAGTTTGTGAAATTATGGAGGGGAAGTGAGAAGAAATTATGGGAGGGGAAGTGAGAAGAAATGATGGAAGGAAAAGTGGGGAGAAATGATTGGAGGAGAAGCAAGATAAAATTAGGGAAATGAGAGGAAAAGGAGTATGGCAGTGGAGAAAGTGAGAGAAAATCTGTAGAGGGAATGCAGGATAAATTATGTAAAATGAGAAGAAATATGGGGAGTGAGGGAAAGTGAGGTGGGGAGTTAGGAAGTGCAAAGGAAGTAAGCGAAAAGAGGAAGTAGAAGATTGTGAAATAAAGATAGGGGAAGTAGGAGAAATTATGTAAAATGAGAGAAGATAAGGGGAGAGAGGGAAAGTTAGGAGGGGAGTGAGAGAGTGCAAAGGAAGTGAAGGGAAATGAGGAAGTAGAATATTGTGAAATAAAGAGAGGGGAAGTAGGAGAAATTATGTAAAATACGAGGAAATATGGGTAGCTTGGGAAAGTGAGGGGAGAGTAAGGGAGGGGAAGTTGGTTAAATGATGAAAGGGAATTTGTTGAAATTATGGAAGGGAAGTGAGAAGAAATTATAGGAGGGGAAGTGAAAAGAAATGATGGGAGGGAAAGTTAGGAGAAATGATGGGAGAAGAAGTAAGAGAAATTAGGGAAATGAGATGAGAAGGAGTAGGTAAAGTGGAGAAAGTGAGAGAAAATCTGTAAAGGGAATACAGGATAAATTATGTAAAATGAGAGGAAATATGGGGAGTGAGGGAAAGTGAGGTGGTGAGTTAGGGACTGCAAAGGAAGTGAGGGGAAATGAGGAAGTACAAGATGGTGAAATGAAGAGAGTGGAAGTAGGCGAAATTATGTAAAATGAGAGGAGATAGGGGGAGAGAGGAAAAGTTAGGAGAGGAGTAAGGGAGTGAAAAGAAAGTGAGGGGAAATGAGAGAGTAGAAGATTGCGAAATGAAGAGAGGGGAAGTAGGAGAAATTATGTCAAATAAGAAGAAATAGGGGTAGCTTCGGGAGGTGAGAGGAGATTAAGAGAAGGGAAGTTAGTTAAATGAGGAAACGGAAGTAGGTGAAATTATGGAGGTGATGTGAGAAGAAGTGATGGGAGGGAAAGTGAGGAGAAATGATGGGAGGAGAAGTACGAGAAAATTTGAGAAATGAGAGAAGAAGGAGTAGGGGAAGTGGAGAAAGTGAGAGAAAATCTGCAGAGGGAATAAATTATTTAAAATGAGAGGAAATAGGGGTAGCTTGGGGAAGTGAGGGGAGATTAAAGGAGGGAAAGTTGTTTAAATGAGGAAACGGAAGTTGTTGAAATTATGGAGGGGAAATGAGAAGAAAATATGGGAGGGAAAGTGAGGAGAAAATATGGGAGGGAAAGTGAGGAGAAATGATAGGAGGAGAAGTAAGAGAAAATTAGGAAAATGAGATGAGAAGGAGGAGAGGAATTGGAGAAAGTGAGAGAAAATCAGGAGAGGGAATGCAGGATAAATTATGTAAAATGAGAGGAAATAATGGGAGCGAGGGAAAGTTAGGAGGGGAGTGAGGGAGTGCAAAGGAAGTAGAAGATTGTGAAATGAAGAGAGAGAGGAAGTAGGAGAAATTATGTGAAGTAAGAGGAAATAGGGGTACCTTGAAAAAGTGAGGGAAGAGTAAGGGAGGTGCAGTTGGTTAAATGAAAAAAGGAAGTGGGTGAAATTATAGAGAGAGTAGGGCAAGTAGAAAAAATACGGGAAAATAAGGGAGGTAGGGAAAGGGAGGGTGAAATTATAAAAAATTAAGGTAAGGTAAGTAAGGGAAACAAGTATAAATCAGGGTGAGTATGGGAGAGAAAGTGACAGCTGGGAAAGGAGAAAGTTAGCTGGAGAAGCGAGGAGAGGGGGAAGTGAAGGATGAAAGGGGGAGGGCTGAAGGATGAACTGATAGGAGAGGGGATGGGAAAATGTAGAAAGAGTTGGGGAGGGGGAGTTAAAAAAAAATATTTAACGATTTAATAGGCTTAATAGTTTTTTTCTTTTAAACAGAAACTTATTTAAGAAAGAAATCCAACTTTTTTTTTATATATAATCAAATCTCTCGAAAAATATTTTTTCTGTTATTTTCAAATAAAATAATATTACTGATGATGCAATTTCAAATAAGAAACATTATTTATGATAAAGAAATTTTAAACTTAAAAAAATATTTATTTAAACAATGTTTTCTGCATTTAAATTTTTCCTTACTATTGCTTCTTGCCATTTTTGAAAAAATAATTAAATTTTAATTAATTAATTAGAAAAGACTTTTCTCATTCAAAAAACTGATTTTTTTCTACTATTATATTTTTGGAACAGAATTTAGCTATTTAATCAAAAATTGCATTATTTGGTTGGAAACTTTATTATTTTGTTATTTTGATAAAACGCCATTCTGTTTGATTGAAAATTCAAATGTTTTATGGAAAATTCGTCTTTTTGGATAGAAAATGAACTCTTTTGTTTAAAATTCAACTAATGAGTTGAAAATTAAGCTATATTATTCAAAATTACAAATAAAAAAATTATCAAAAAAAATAAATCTCATATTTTAGGTCTGAAAAAACATCTATTTTGTTTGATGATTCAACTAATTTGTTGAAAAATCGCTTTTTTTGGTTTAAAATCGAAAAAGTTTATTGAAATGTAAACATTGTTGTTAAAAATTCATTTATTTGGTGAAGATTCATCTCTTTGGTTAAAATTAGTTTTTTAATTGAAAATTTAATACTTTTCCTTTATGGTTAAAAATTATTTTCTTAAGTTGAAAATTCGTATTTTTTGGGGGAAAATTAACCTGTTTTCGTTGAGTATGCAACTATTTTATTGCAAATATCCTTTTTTTCTAGAAAAATCTTCTTTTAGTTTGTTTAGTTAAAAATGAACTTTATTGTTACAAAACTCATATTTTGGGTTGAACACTTTGAAATAAAATTTTTTTTCTGTTTGCCTTAAATTTTTTGACAAATTGTCGATTTAACAATTTATTTTATTTTTTAAAAAAATTGTCAATTTTTTTTGCAAAAAAGGTCTTTTTTGGCTTCAAATTGAGACCTTTTTATTTCAAACTCCACTATTTTCTTGAAAAATAACTTTTTTAATCTTGCAAATTTAACAGTTTTGTAGAAAATTTATCTTTTTGGAAAATTCTTCTTCTTTCTTGACTGAAAAATCTTTTTTGGTTAGGAATGTAACTTCTTAATTAAAAACAAAACTATTTATTTCAAATTTTAACTATTTACAATAAGATCTCTCGAAAAATAGTTTTTCTGTGATTTTTAAATAAAATAATATTGTTAATATTTTTGGTACAAAACTCATATTTTGGGTTAAAAACTTTGAAATAAAAAATTTGTTTTCTGTTTGCCTTAAATTTTTTATATGGAAGTCTTTTTTTAACAGTTTTATAGAAAATTTATCTTTTTGGCTTGAAAATTCAACGATTTGGTCAAATTTTTTCCTTTATTGACTGAAAAATCTTTTTTGGTTAGGAATGTAACTTCTTAATTAAAACTTAAACTATTTATTTGAAATTTTAATTATTTAGTTGAAACTGAACTTTTTTCATAACAATTTGTATTTTGGGCATAAAAATTAAATTGTTTTGTAGAAAATTCGTCTTTCCGAATTAAAAATTCAACGATTTTCGTTTAAATTTTTCTTGTTTCTTAATCGAAAATTTTTTTTTGATTGAAAATTCAATTCTTTGGTTCAAAATTTTTCCGTAAAACTACAAAACTACAAAATACCACTTTTCAACCAAAAGTAGAATAGTTAAATTTTCGGTTAAAAAATTATTCTTAAAGAATGATCAATAGCTAATTGCAATACTTGAATTTTTAGGAAAAAAAATTGATTTTTAAAACAAGACTGTTCATTTTTAAACAGGAAAATTCATTTTTCTAGCAATAAAGACGATTTTTAAATTAAATATATGAATTTTTAACAAAAAAAGGTTTAACTTTCAATTAAAAAGGGCCCTTTTAAATATACAGGTAAATTTTCCCAACAAAGTAATGAATGTTTAATTAAAATTATCAAACTTTATCTCGAATAAATAATTTTGAAAAAAGAGGAATTTTTGAGAAAAGATTTCAATTTTGAACAAAGTAGTTTTTTTTAACCAACACGATGAATTTTCTACCATTTTAGACCATGTAGACAAAAAAAAATAAAGTCAAAAAAGAATACATTTGAAAAAATTTTAAACAATAAATAAAACAAATTTTCAACCAAATTGTTAAATTTGCAACAAAAAAAATACATTGTTAAACAATAATGGAATAGAAGAATCGTTTTTATTAACGAAGACAAATTTTATTGAAAATACATTAATTTGAAATTAAACAGATAAATTTTCAAATAACAATTGAATAGTTAGATTTTGAGTGAAAAAATTCATATTATAATTTTTGGTTAAAAACCAGGGTGGCGATTCGGAGGACGATTTCAAATTTGCCTTTAAACGCAAAATTTTTTTTTGTTTTTTTTATTTTATTTTATTTTTTTTTATTTCATCACGTGTATTCCAAACATCCTTCAGCACAACAGAGCAGAAAATTGCAAAATTACTTAATTTTAAAACAAACATCTTAATTTTCGACTAAAAAATATAAATTAAAAAAAATGAAATAGTTACACTTTTGGATGGAAAAAATTAATTTTCATAAAAAAACGGAATTTTCAAGAATGTAGTTCAATTTTCAAGCAAAGTTTTCAACCATTTATTTTCTACACAAAATACATGAATTTTCATCGAAATATTTGAATTTTGAACTAAGAAAAAATAATAATTTTCACTCAAAAATAGAATACTAACATTTATGGTTAAAAAATTAATTTCAAGCTAAATAAGAGTTTTCAACTAAACAAGAACCTTCAACTCAAATAGATGAATTTTGAAAAAAAAACATTACTATAAAAGAAAAATTGTAAACCAAAAATTACATAATTAAATTTTTTTTAATTTCAACTAAAACTATGGAATATTCAATTGCAATTAGTTAAACCTCCAGGTCAAAAAAAATCACATTCAACTTAAATAGTTGAATTTACAACGAAAAACATGAATTTTTAAATACATTTTTCAAACAAATATTAAATAGTTATATTTTGCGTAGTAAAAATTAATTTTCAATAACAAAAAAAAACAAGAAACAAACTTAAAACAAAATAGTTCAAGTTCCACTTGGAATGAACTTTATAAACTGAACTTTCAGTCAAAAATAAAAAATAAAAAATATAAAAAATAATAAAAAAAAAAACAAAAAATAAAAAATTAATAAAAAAAAAAATTCAGTCAAAAAAATAAAAGAGAGTGTTAATACATGTATTATTTCAATTAAAAAAATTAACTAAGCGCT
>JAAAKG020133850.1:0-14033 GCA_010014905.2 Druon quercuslanigerum | reverse complement strand
ATTTCGTTACTGTTAGGTTCAATAAGTAGATTTCAAGTAAATGTAAGTCAACATTTTATGATTCAAACTTTGAACTTTAGCCTTCGTAGCTTTTAGCGCCGCCAAACGGATCTTACTACCGACAAGCGAGGTTGTACCGGCAAAAGGGGAATTTGATATAATCATTTTTTGACCGATTACTGAAGTGGTGCTGCTGGCTTGAAGTAAAGTTGGTAGCACCATGCATATTTTAAAAAAAGGGCTAAGTAGTAAAATTCACAGTTGGACAGAATGTGAGCCCTAAATAGGCCCTTATTAATGTTAGGAAGAGAAATCGAAAATGAACATTTTGTCCCTTTGCCCATCGTGGACCTGTTTTAATTTTGACGGTAGGGCAGTGAATCAGAGGATTATCGCGAGCCGGAAATGAGCCGGTAATTCCTGTGAAAAGGGGAATTTGATATAATCATTTTTTGACATTTATGAACGAATTAAAGATTCAGAAGTCGGTGCCCGTCTTGACGGTGTGGGATGTATAATTGCGGAGCAGACGAATTGATATGCAAGCTCTTCTACATTTCCATGATCTTACGCATGGCAATATCAAAGGTCGTAAGCTCGGCTTTCGTATATCGAACCACCCCAAATGAGTAGAGTAGAACCGGGACGGCAATCATGTTTTTCGCAGGTACCTTGTTCAACGCCGACGTACCTAACGACTAAATCTATCGTAAAGGGAACTTGTATCTACTTTGGAGGGATTCCTTCACTGATGTTACGTCCCCGGGAACGCTGATACTTTGTCCTTGCTTGTGTATAATCTTCGCACACTTGTTTAATCCAAAGTCCAAACCAATCTCTCCTGTTTTCCCCTTGACAATATTGAAAGCACGTTGATATTGGTGTGTACCAGAAACATAGTCCTTCAATTTATCCATATAAAATACACGAGCAGAGGTACCCAGGAGTATTGCGTAGTGCAATATATAGTGATCGAAATGTAATGCAAAAAAGCAGAGGGCTCATGTTCTAGCCCTGGAAAACATTCTTCTGGAAGATGGTGTTGTTCGTGGTCACACGATAATTTGCAAATGAGATAGTAAATCTAGTTTTCCAAAGGGGTGTTAATCTCTCTATGCATCTCACTATATGTGGATAAACCTTCAAACTTTCGTAAAGGCAGGTGATAAGTCTATAACAGATTGAATCGAAAGCTTTCCGGTAGTCAATCCAGGCCATGGCCATGGCGCGATGATGGGCTGCTGCGTCTTTGCAGAAGCACCAGTCAATTAACAGATTCTCTCGGCAGCCTGCCACAACTTTTTTCGAATTGCGTTGCTTGAACAGTTCTCTTGTCATACATTCAATTCTTTAAAGAATCCTATCATTTAGGATAGCTGAAAAGACTTTATACAGCGTGTTCAAACAAGTAGTGGGCCTGTAATTTTCTGAATTGGACAAGTCGCCCCTCTTCGGTAGGCGTATAGTGGGTCCTAAGACCAGCCACTCCGGCATGAGCGTTTCTGACTATAATATTAAGTGAATATGCGGACCAGATTCTGGGGTATAAAAGTAAACTTCTTCCATTAGAAGTTCTTGATACCATCTAGTCCTACAGCGGAAAAGTTCTTCGTGCTCCTAAGTGTTTTTTTACCTCTTCGGCAGTAATTTTTATGGACATGCCTACTCAGATGTTATGATGTTATCGTAAAACTTCTTGGAGCAGATGATATTCTCAGTTTCATCAAAGCTTCTCTACCTCGTCGGACTTAGTGGCCAAAATTCGATTTTATGTCGAATTTGTCTGAAACTCGGTGTAAGGGGTCATCGGGGTCGCTCGTTTCGAATTTGTCATAAAAAATTACCATTTCAAAATGGTCAATCCAATGTAGTGGACAAAATTTTAAAAAATTACACTTTGGTCTGAAATTTGGTTTGAAAGTTTTTTTTTTTTGGATCGCTGATTTAGAATTTGACGTCAAAAATTATAAATTCAAAGTGGCGGATCCAGTATGGCGGCAAATTTAAATTTGATTGCAGTTTACAGGGGGAAGTTCCGGCGGGGAAGTGACAGGCCTTTAAGGCCATGCGACGAGAGGGTCACGTGACCAGAGCTGGTCCTCAATTTTTCTTTCCCAACTACGTCTAAACGAAATGAGGTATCGCTCTGAAAGTTTGGAAAATGAAAGAGAAGGAAATAAAGTACGTGTCTCTGCTTTCTTCCGGTGGAAATTTTGAAGAAAAAAAACGCAGTGCATCTGATTGACAAGGAACTACAAATACAGATACTTTAAGTTGTCTGAAATTCCAGTTTTCGAGAGGTGGACAGCTTAATTTCGAAAAGAAGATTGAGCTGAATCATGCTGGAACTCTGGGTTTTTTTTAGTACCACAGAGTGTGCAAACGCGCCATATAGCCATCATCGACAGGGATAATGCTGACTCTCTTCGCTGTCGACCGTTTTGAAACGCATCGACAACTTTTTGTTCGTTTCATGGTGTCATTGCTGTTCGCACGAGCAGATAGGGAAACGGTTAGTCCATGCTTGTAGAGTCCCGCATGCAAGCATAGGAAATATTTAACGCTGCTAATGAAGTTTGTTTCAACATTTTTTAATACTGTTGCAGAATTTCAGCTATTAATAATTTTTTTGAAAATTATAGTATATATAATTCCCGATTTTGGGCCGCACAATCTTCTGCCGGCTTCACGCTTGGCTGCTTCTGTCTACCCCTTGCGCATCCCTTGATGGCCTATACGTCTTTTTCATACATTAAAGAGCTTAAAATTGTGCAATTTAAAATCAGAATCATATACATGTCAATATAGTTCTTTTCATTACTATTATTAATTGTTAATGCATTGCTTCCAAAATGTTTTCGGAATTGAATAATTAATCATTTCACAGTATAATAGCTTTCAAAAGTAGACAATTTGCGAATGATAATCAAATACATTCAAGAAAATAAGTTCAAAAAGTTTCATGTTTAAAGAAAATGTGTTTTTGTTTTAGGGTGTTGAAGCCCCCTGGCGGAGGAAGCAGCGACATTTTCGGCGCTGGGCCAGAGGAAACCAGCCCTCGTCGGATTAAGCCTCATAACCAATCCCAGCTGGGATCATCATTTTTTAGCGAGACTGCGAGCAATGATCCGAGCAGCAACGGCCCGGAAACACCGAGGGTCTCCACTAAGCCCGGTAATGATTCATACAAACGTCTGTTTGGTCCTCCCGATGCCCCTTCTACCCAAAATTCGAAAAATCATATGCGCAGCAATATCCCTCTAAACGAGGAGAGCACGGCGGTTGTATCTCCTACCAAAAGCACATCAAGCAGCAATGGTTCCATCTCTAGTGGAAGTATTTCGAACGGAAACTCACACAGCAATGATAATACAGGTAAAATCGAATTGATGTTTGAATGACGACTAGCGTGAATAATGGGTACATGCTTAGGTTGTCATTGTAGTAAGGATTTTCGTTTCACTAGTCATTTATGTGTACAAAATAATTTATTTTACGCATTTACTTCATTCTTCTTTTTACTTACTTAACTTCTAGACATGTAGAAACATTACTATACTTAAAATTATAAACATTGTGGGCAGCACTCCTCTTTTTATGGCTGCATGTTCAGGAGTAAAATCATATTGGTATAAGTGTAGCGTGTATTATTAGGACTATATATGATGCGGAATAATTTTCAAAAGTGATCTTAGCTTTTTTAAAGTCGAATTTATAATCGAGTTTATGTTAATGTACTACACAAGTAGCACGGAACGTTCCAGGAACGTGCTTGGAACGTCCCAAGGGCACCTTGGGTACGTCTCACTGGAACTTTCCATCCACGTCCCTGGAACGTGTAAAATGTGCGTCCCTTTGGGATGTTCCATTTGTCCGTTTCTGAAAGCATTAGTTTACGTTATAGGCACAACTTAATAATGATTTCATACGTTGAATCCGAGATTGAATAGCCCCTCATGTTAATATCAATATTCCTTAAACACTCGCGGTTTCTTGAATGCATCATTTTTAAATTGATAATTGTTAATAATTCTTGTAAACCCTGCATACGAGGTGTAGAAAAAAGGTTCGTAGACTGATGTTGTAACAAATTTTCTTTTATTTATTCGTCTACAACTACTTTTTCCCCTTCAAAGTAGCCCCCTTTGAAAATGATACAATTACTTCAGCGCTTCTGCCATTCTTGAAAACAATGTTCCATGTCACTTGAAGTCAACGCCTTAAGACACCCTGTTATTTCTCTTTGAAAGGTTGCTACGTCCACGAATGATTTGATTAATTAAACAGTCATTTAAAATAATCTACCATTTTAATTCATTTCTATAAAATAGTGCGTCATATTTAATAAACTATTTATATTTTGTAAATTTTTACCTTTCGAGTTGTTTGATAAGCTTGAATTAGCTTAAAAAGTTTTAGTATATTTAACAAGTTCATGTTAGAAATATTTCTCTGAAAAGTTTACTCTAAAAAATTGTTTTTAATGAGTAAATGTTATTTCTAATTCAAAAGATTTGTAATAATTTATAAATAAATATTTACACAGTTGTAAAAACTGTTTTCTCGGTTAGATGCACTAAGCGAAAATATCGTCTCCTGAGGCGATTCGAACCGATAAGATGTTTTGACAGAACGATCACTCTTCTCCCTCTCATCCGATACTCGGAACAATCGCTCGATATGCATCCTACGAAGTTTATAATTGATTTAAGAAATGAAATATATTAGTAATTCTTCTAAAAAAACATCAGTTTCACAGAAAACATCAAGCTTGCAGACAAGAGGTGAGGTTTGTAAGGCTTTTCCCCAATTCAGTTTTTTAAATGGACTTGTCTTTCTTTTCGAAGGGTATTTTTACCACAAGCAGGAAATTCTTCAATGTGTTCTTGGATTTCCAGATAAAGTGCTAATCCCAGATAAAGTACTATCAACGGCGAAAGCCTGAATGTATTGCATGTTAAAAACCCAGAGAGTAGGATCTGCTTTTAAAAATGATGAATTCAATTGCATAACATCGAAAAATAAAGTGCTTTTGAAGTAGCAAAATCTTCAATATTATTCTTACGCAATTCAATATTATTATACGCACTATAGTTTACTAACGAGGTATACACTGCTGGGATAGATGCACCCGGCAAACTTTAACAGTTCATATCTTTGTTCCTAATTAAAAATTTTTGACTTTTTTAAAAAGATTTTATAGAGAAAATCCTAAAGAGTTAAATGATACTGGTTTAAAAGTAGTAAACATTATATATATATATATATATATATATATTTTTTTTTTTTCTAAAAAGCCCTTATTTACATAAAAATGCAGACAAACAGGCCCAAATACCGATGAATGGAAAGCTAAAGGTCGAAGTTTCAAAACTGTATTATCGGTTTTTCCATATGTTCCGAAAAACATGTTTATTTAGAGATACGAAAATAGGCAAATTTCTGCTGTGTTCCGCAGTTGTGGAATAGATAGCTGTTATGTCCCGCGGATAGCGAACTTTCGCACGTGTCAACATTTTCCATCAAGTATCTGCACAAATTAATAATTTTTATTAATATTTTAAACTAATAATGAATATGATAGCGTTTTAAGACGCACGTGAGTTTAAATCAGTCAGCAGATGCAAAGCGTACGCTGCGAAACATGATCGTCACGTATGCTATGAGCATAAAAAATATTCAAATAAAATAACATTTACTTAAATTTAGATTTTTTTGTTTTTCCGGATTTTCTGACACTGTATACACGCTGGGTGTGAAGTACCCGAAGGGAAACTTTCGAGGAGCGCCCTTCGGCAGGTTTGGAGACACTAAAGCTGCAAAGACGATATATGCGTGGTACAGGCCCATAACTCCCTACTGAATGGCAGATCGTTTAAAAAATATCGCCAGGTTAGCGTAACCCATAGTGTATAACACGGGTTAAGACACCTTCCGAGCTCCATAGTCGCTGGTGGTTTTAATTGTTTTTCGCTTTGTAGAAGCAAAACATTTTTGCAGCTTCCATGCTTCTAGATCAGCACGATTGCGCTTCCAAACACCTACAGTTACTTCCACAACTCTCTTTCTTCTGCGATATTCTTCAACGACTTGTCCTTGTCCGTAATTTTTAAGGCCTCACACTTTTTTTGAAGACAGGCAAAAACTTTCTTCCATCTTGAATCAGATATTATGCTAATTTTCATTTATTCAATTATTCTTCTCTGAAGACACACATCTAATACAATAATAAGAGAAGAATACAGGAATATCGAGATTTTCAGGTTGTTACACAAAAGTGAAAAATATTAAATTATTTTGTATATGTTCGTGATTATTCCATCATGGTAAAATTTGGTCAGAAAGACTCATTCTGTAAAATTTAATTCTGTTCTTTTCACTATTAGTTTGCAAATTAATTTTAACTTGAACGAGAAACGCTGAACTTAACCATTTTTTATTATTTATTGTTTCTTAAATTAAATCCTTATTAAAAAAAAGTTTGAAACATACTTGGGTGTTCAAGGACGTCTTCAAGATTGCTTTTTATGATTAAAACTTTAGGTGGAAAGTGATTCCTCAATTTTTTAGAACGTTTTCTTTCATTTCTGTGATAAAATTTGAATAAAATGAATGTTGATTAATAGGTATTGTGGAATAATACAACATCCCGCGTTTTTTATCCTTTAGTAAATGAATTAAATTGTGTTCTCTTTCTAGTTCCAATATTGGTTTTCGAGGTGTACTTTTAGGTCTCTTTAGTTCACGCCGTATTTGACTCTTGAAGCTCGATCATGACGTATCCTTATTTCACTATATGTGAATTAGGTATTTTTGTCCTGCTTAAAATATACGTGATATCACGTTGTCCATGCATCGGCTACAAAAAGTCTTTTTCTCAATATATCGGAAATGGCCACTTCTCGCAATTGCGCCGTAAAAGTTAATTAAAAGTAAATTGTTAATAATGGCCTATGTAATAAAAAGGATTAAAACGTTACTTACAAAGAACTTCGTTATCGAAACTGAAGTCGGACAGTTTAGAGTTCTAAACAATTTTTGGATAAAAAATTTGGTCGAATTTTTTAAATTTTACATTAAATTTGTGTTCAGAAATCCGCGAACCCTTCTGCTACCGAGTTTCATAAACATGTAGTCATTTAAACTCCAGGTCCCATTGAAGCCGGGCCAATTTTGTAATTCCTAGAACTGTTGGCTCACGCAGTTTGTCAGGGGGCAAAGCATGAAACGGTTGCGATTCTCACCTCGGTTAAATTTAACCCTCGAGAATATCTTTAAGCAGAACTTCTAGCCAGAAATGTAAAAAACTAAACAAATTTCAATTTGGAATAATTATATAATGTTAGACCACCAAAAAGAGTTCTGGATCAGATTTACCCAGAGGGCTATCCTTAATCAGAAAAATGGATGTAAGGTCTAAGGGTTAAAAAAGGTATGTTCCTAACAAAAAAAAACATTAAAATATTGGGAACCAAATGCAATATTGTTTACCAAAAACACTTGTATTAACTTCCGATTGCTTCCTTTGGATAAATATCTCTGCTCGAGTAATTGTTTTCTTAGTACTCATAGTGAACTCAAAAACACAAAACAAATGTTTCTAGCGATTTTTTTCTATGCCTATACTTCTAAATATATGTGGAATTTTTATTAGTTGTCTTATTTATGTCACATATATCGTAAATTTCGACACACTGTCAGATCAGCACACGTGAAACAAAATGACGTCGTTTTTCACAGCTCACTCATTTTACTTCAATCTAGTAATTTCATCCAGAGCAAAAAATACGGGAGAAAATAGACAAGATCAATCTTAATCGACTCTTTAACGAAACGTAAATTAGTTTCATGCATTTTTCATTTTAACTTCAGGCTGACGTAGATCTGTTCACATATTTTTGAGTTAGTAGTTCAGCGCTTAATTAATAATTTTTATTAACGGCACCTGTTTTGCTATTATATTTAATGTTTTCACGCTATATTTGTGTGCTGGCGAATCAAATGCACGGCTCCAAAATTTATATTATTTCATGTTCTACGATTAATTCGCTAATAATTTCTTAATCGTTTTCAAAACATTCTTGATCCTCGTAGTCTTGAATTTCTAGTGAAACTATTCTTTATTCTAGTTTTACATTATTCAAATTTTAAATAAAAGAAATGATAACAAAGCCTAATATTTATTAAATATGACTATCATTTTTTATAAAATGAAATAAAAATTTCTCCAATTCAAGAGGTTGGGAAAAAAACTTCGAACAATTCTGGAAGAGACTTCTTTTTAAAAAATGCGAAATTTACATGTCGCTGAATTTCCCAACCTTCATAAACGAAAATATTAAATTTACAAAAATTTTTAAATAATTTTTTTGCTGTCAATTGTCGTAAAAAGAATAAAGTATTTTCTTTGATATGGCAATAACTTATTATAACGTCATATTTATTATTTTAATTAAGTATTCTATATTTAATATTCGGAAAAAATCTAACTTTCGATTAAATAGTCGGTTCACGGATTTTCTTGCATTAACTACTTTAATTTTATGTTAGGCAACATCCAAAAAAGATTCTTCCCGATATCGTTGTCGGAACATTACGTTTTTTCGCTGAAGTCCTCTAAAATGTATAAGCAAAACATCGCAAAAAATGTTAACTTTCCTCTAAACGTACGGTTTGCGTTTTATATACTTATGTGCTCTAAAAAGTACACAAAAATTCGGAACAAAATTTTACTTTCCATAAAATGATGCGCTTATGGATTTACTTTCACTCGTTACATATATTTAACGTCAGGCATAGCATTTTTGTCTTGATTTCTTGCATACATCATCTACATAGTAATATCTCGGAGCGTGCATTTTGGCTGCGTGACACTGGACCCTTTGCCAAATATCCCGCTGCTAGGCGAATTAACCGGAACAAATGACCCTTTCATTGTTATCAGGTTAAGGCCAGCTACAAAAACTTACAATTTGAAAGCATGGATTAATTTAATTTTAATTAGAATTAATTAATTTATATAATGAGAAGAAAGTGAAAAAATATTCATGAAAATCGGTTAATATTTTCAATAAAAATGAAAATATTCAGGCAATAAATAAGTTCTGTGCATATACACTGCTAAGTTTTTAGTGAATGGATGCAGCAGATCTAGAATAGGTGAAAAATATATCATTTTTATCAGTTTAGTCGAAATAGAGCCTACAATATTCAACCGATTTGTCTCAATATTTCTGAATGAATTGACATGTATGGAAATTCCATACATGGAAAACATACCGGAAAGAAAGCAACTTTTTCCCTAATCTGAATCTTTGAAGGGTAGAGTTCCGAAGGGATGCAAACAAAATAAATAAATAAATACATTCTTCAAAAATATATCAGTACTGAATTGAAACGTGAGCGTCTGGATTGAAAAATGTTATTAAATATGGAAAGAGAATTTATTTTTTCTGTAAGTTTTCTTACTGCAGTGTTAAACTGAGAATTGAAAAATCTCATTGAAAGAAGTAATCTAATTCGGATAAGATTTAGGGAATATGCGAAAAATCTTCTCGTGGAATATTATATTGCAGTGAAACTTGAATTCATATGAACTAAAAGTGGATCAAAAAAAGTGAAATTAATAATTGAAAAAGGATTACAAATTTCTTGGGCAACTACAAAAAGAAAAAACTACCTATTTCATAGCTTCAATCAATTCAATATTACCATTAAATGAGTTATCAAGGCAATATAACCAATGCCATTGATAGTGTGATAAATGAATTTTTAATAAGAATTGTTTTTAACAATGACAAATGTTCTTCGATTGCAGTGTACTGTGTACAAATTTCATTCTTCGGATGAAAACAAACGATTTCGCAGAAAAGTAAACTTGTCTATGGATAAAAGATCTAAATTAAGCAAGTACATACAATTCTCGCACTATTACATAATTAATGAATTTCGATAAAAATTAACTTTGAAAGTTAATTTAAAACTGTTTTGGATATTTCAGGTTTAAAATAATCATTTACCCAAGTTAGTTATTAGTTAGTTTTAAGACGGGCGGGGACCCCCTAAGGAGCTCCACTAGCGCGCAAGCTATAAAGCCTATTGTGCCACACCCTTAACTATCGCTGTCAGTAGTTGACCTCGGACCTCTTGGTGAAGCCCAGTATGTCAATCACCGACAGCATTGTACTTCCTTAGGTTCCGTGAAATAGGACCCAAAGGTTTGATGCCTGAACTTAGTTAGCGATGGGCACTGGCATAGTACATGCAAAGATGTTTCATCATCCCTGCCGCATCTCCTGCACTCTGTCGAGAGGTTATACCCCATTTTGTGCATGTGGTAATTCAAGTGGTTATGCCCAGTGAGTATTTGAACCACTGTCCTTACATCTTTCTTTGGCAATCCCAGGATTTTCCTGGCTCTGTCCATTATGTACGTATAGCCCAGGATGGACTTCGCCTGTCGACAACCCTCGATTTGCTCCCAGTATCCTCGTTGCATTGTGCGGGTCCAGCTTTTGATAGCAAGACCGATGCAGCAAGGCGCCAGATTGTTCGCTTTCTCTATGCCCTTGATCCCTATGGCCAGGGACCCAAATGAGAGCCACTTTGTTTTTTCCTGCAAGTGGGCTCAATGTCTTCTTGCATTCCCAAACCAGTTCTGATGTTATATCTGGTTTTCCTACTGCAGTTAGTGTTGCTTGGCTGTCCGAACAGATCGTAATGTGTCTTCAAGCAGCGTCCCTCCCTGTTCCCTGGAGCCTTATTAGCCCGAGGCGAGCTTCCAGGTGTTTCGCTAGGATCTTGTAGAGTCTTTCGATTCCTCACAAAAGTCTTAGACTTAATTGTGTTCGTAGGAAATTTTTTTCGTACGATGTAGTCAGATCTCTTGCAGAAAATCCGCGGCGTACACTATATCATCAATGCTGCCATAGTTTGTGGGAAATTCCAATAACCTTCCTCTGAGTTCCTCTTTATATGAATCCCAAAGTTTATTTCTAGGGTTTCTGATTTTCGAAACCGCTAGTTTTCTTTTTTTTTAGCTGAAACAAGATATATTTGTGGTCCGAGAGACACCTCATCAGGGACTCTCCCGTCCACTACTCTGCTCCTCAGCTGCTCCGAGCATAGAGTCAGATCGAGAACCTCACTCCTGTTTATAATCTGGAATGTGGGAGTATCACCTCGATTCAGAATCTCCATGTCAGTGCTCGTTAGGTATTCGATTAAATCTCTTCCTCTGTCATTGATATTTGTGCTCTCCCACAACGTATTCGGAGAGTTCGCATCACAACCTAACAGTAGAGGAATCCTGTTCTCTCCTGGCAGTTCTGAATAGGATCTCCATCTCTCTAGGAGGCGGGGATCCATCATCATCGCCAGGGAAATAAGCCGAGACAATTACAACCTCTAATCTTTTTCCGCTTCCGCCCCTGAGCCTCACCTTGATAACAGTGAGATCCCTGGAGCAGAGGTTAGGCACCAAAATCGCATCCATACCCTTGACAGCTATGCATGCCCTTGGCGAGCGGACCCTTATAAATGGTCCCACGCCCAGACAAGCCGCTAATCCTTTCCCTGTATAACCAGGGTTCTTGGATTAGGTTGGGCCGTGTCTACATCACTGACATGCGTCTGGCTGAACCGCCGAGGCGCCTTTGCTGCGGTGCAAATTAATCTGCATCATGGAGATTGCCGTCTCTGAATATCCTGAATATCCCAGTTGGGTCACCTTGAAGGTAACCCTACCTGCCCCCGAATAGGGTTGGTAGTCTAGGACCGCAAGAGCTCTGATTGTCGGTTCAGGAAGTCCGACTACCAGAATCCAGCCACTCCCCATCTGTCTGGATCACTGCCCGTCGGAATGTACCTTCCACGAATCCGTCTTCAGAGTCTGATTCTGGAAGTTTAAGCGCCCCAGAACTGTTGTTAGACTCTCAGGTTGGGTGTGAATCAGAACGGTCGCTCTGCGCTACCTTTGCAGACATTCCGTCCCCCTGAAATCCAGATTTAGTCCCTCTTTGAGCCTAAACGTAGGAGTCCTCTCTGCTAGCCCCTCTCGTGACCAGACATCCACGGTGGCGAACACGTAGGCCCCCGACCTGATGAAGATGTAGTTGAATTTAGGCCATCAGCGCGAAAGCCTTCTGTCGTTTCAACTACCTATTCGGGGGGGGGGGGTCTCTGCAGCCCTTTTTCGTCTTGCTTGTAAGATGAGCCTGAGGGGTTGCTGCAGGTGTATGATTCTGCAGCCTCGTTGTCCTGGCTGCTACTTGAGAGACGCGTAATGCGCGCTTTCTTCCTCTGACTTCCGGATTGATTCTTCCTCACGGAGAGCACCGTTAGCTGCTCTTCTATCGTGGCGACGTGATTGTTGCCTTCGCTTTCTGCGGTGGGTTGAAGGAGGGCCCCGGAACGGGTCCCTCATTTTTGTTTGTTTATTTTTTAGATTTTCTGATATAAAAGTCCCACGAATAGCTAAGGAAATATAAAATACCCCTACAGAGCGATGCAGCCCCTCTGGTTGACATATTCCGGACTATATTTCCGTAAGATCCGTAAGCCCTCCCACCAACTTTGTCTTGTGATCCCTAGGGAGAGATTATTTACCTGAACATAGGTATTTCTTTTTTTTTGTAAGCAGAAAATATATCTATTTTCTCAGGATACAATTGTGAAAGATTTTACAAAAAAATGAATCCTTTTTCAATGTTTTTACACTACCGTCGAAAATTGTCAGTACGATCAGCGAAAGTATTATTAAATATCGCTACTGTCTTTGAAACATGATTACTCCTGTAAAAATGGAGCGAGAAACTTTTTTAAAAAACCTTTAGAAAGCTTATCAAATAACGCATAAATTGAGACCCAATAGAAGCATTTTTTACTTTTTGGAGAGAGAGAGAGAGAGAAGTTAAAAAAATTCAAGAGTTTCTCGAATTTTGTACCTCTACTTCAACTGGTGACATGACCTAGGAAAGTTATAACGATCTAAAATTCATAAAACTTAGTCTTTGAAGTCTTATCTTTAATTTAAGCTCATAAAAATTTAAAAAGTCTTTGCTGGTTCTCAAGATAGACTAAAAATGTCCATGTGTGTCTGCACCGAATTTCAGTCATTTTAGCAGAGACTCTGGCCGTCAGCGGTGCTCATCGACTAAGACTAGCCGCAGACACGGTTGAACATTTATTGTAATATCTTGGGAACCGCTGAATAGTTTTGAAGATTTATTATCTTAAATTGAAGATGAGTTCACTAATTAAGTTCTTTCAATTTCAGTTATTTTCCTTCAGTATCCTTACTCACCGAACGAGTAGAAATTAAGATACAAAATGTGGGGAATTCTCGTATCTCGACAACCCGTCAAGATTTTTCAAGCTTCATTGTCTTAAATTAAAGATAAGACTTCAAAGCCGTATGAATGTCAGATTGTTGAAACATTCCTAGTTCATATCTGAAGCTGAAGTGGAGGTACAAAATTCGAGAAATTTTTAAATTTTTGATTAAACTTCTCACGCAGTGTATTCTCTCCAGAAAGACAAAAATACTTTTATTAAGTCTTAGTTGATGCTTAATTCGATAAGCTATCAAACGACTTTTAAAAAATACTTTCTCGCTCCATTTTTGAACGAGTAATCACATTTTAAAATCAGCAGTGGTTTTTAAAAGTACTTTTGCTGATCGTATTAACAATTTCCGACGGTAGTGTATATAAGGTTTCAATTCAAAGTTATGATAAAAAATTTTATGATAAAAAAAACTTTTAAGCAACGTGTACCGCGCAATCCTAATGAATACGCAAAGAAATTTTTGTTTCAAATTTTTCTGGTTCTTTTTTTTGTTCTACGCACTTGGGAAAAATTTATCTAACTGAACCACTGTATGAATCGGATAACTTGATTATTCAGCTTCAATTTGCTTTTTTAAAAAGTTCGATACGAACACTTCTCGCTGAGATCTCGATTTTTGAATGGAAAAGGATCATTTTGCCTTTAACCATCAATATCTCAGCAACCACTGATCGCACAAGAAAATG
>JAAAKG020133849.1:0-36879 GCA_010014905.2 Druon quercuslanigerum | reverse complement strand
TCAAAAAATCGATCGCTGGACAATACTTATCCGGCGAAATCCGCGCGTGTCCCCTTATTGCATCCGGCCACTCAATTGAGGACTGACGCCAGGGCAAAAAGGCTTGTTAATGGAAGATTTAAATTTCCCTAATCCACTATTCCGATAGTCCTACAAGCACGCGTTCCAAAGTGGGGCGCACTTTTCAAAAACGCTCGGGTCTTTCTAACCCAGTGTGTATCTTAAAGGTTAAAGTCGAAAGAGCTTTAACAAAAGAGCATTGACAATCACCAAATTACTGTTGTCGATGCGTTGACCTTTAGTTTTAAAAAGTTCTCGCAAACAGCGAGAAGCAACAATCGCGCGACCTAGACGCACCTAATCTTGCGAGTAACTTTTTTCCCACTGGGGATCGAAGTGAGTAGATCTTTTTTCAGAAAAATTTAATTATAAAATTATGTATGTATCCTCGGTAATAAAGTTAGAAGCTTAAAGCAATTGACCCCTCAACCGAACGAGGAGGATTCCCTTTGATTCGCTTATCTTGATTAATGAACAGGCGGAAATATATTTGTCACCGTCTAACTGAAAACGTCTACAATGGTAGACGCGCACAGTGGTCGCTTCGCATCGCGTCTCGTCGCGTCGGCCTTCTCAGCGGACTTGGAAAATCAATTTATCCGGCTATTACCCTCTCCTTGTGCATTCACGCGTGTATATACAGTAGTCACGTAACTACCTGCGCTTTATTCGTGCTTTGAACATTGAGTGGTCCGATTCGGAACACTGAATCGTTTGTTCTTCCAGCTATTACGAGTATAACAGGGATCGTGGGGATAGTGATAAAAGATTATGTTCTCTTAATAGATTCTTTGCTTCAATAAAGACAATATCAAGGAAAATGAAGAGGAGAGATAAATATTGTATAATAAGGCATTGGTGCGATTTATTTATTTATTTTTATTGATTTATTTATCATTCATCAAGATTTGTTTGTGTTTTTAGTTGCGAAAATTCTAAACTTTGAAAAGAGAGTTTTAAACTTTATTGCTGAATTTAGGCAAATTTAATGAGATTCAAGATACATTGACTAAGTTCATAAGAATCTGAATGGATTGGAAATAATTTTAAAGATCGAAAAAATTCCATCAGAAAGAGTTTAATTGATGTGGTAGTTGGGTTCATTCGGTCAAAAAAGGTAATTTTTAAATAATTTTTTTAGAAAAAAAGGTTTAGGCAAATTTATTTTAGTAATAAGTACATAATAAAACAACATTTAAAGAATATTTTTAAAAATTTTCAGTAAAAAATAAGCATTTGTAAGCTTGTGAGAGCAAATTTTCTGATACACCCTGAAAAAAGGTTACTTTGCCGTGCCACGCAGAACTCAAGACTGGATCATCTAAAAACAAAAATAAAACAAAATTTCATTAATTCATCATTTTCCCTAGGTCACAAAGCTGAGTTTTACTTTTTTACATTTTATTTTTAAGTTTTGGTAACATTTTGAAGAGAAAACACCGATTTTCGAGAAAAAATCAACATTCTTTATTATTATATAAACAATAATAATTGCTGCAAAAAAGAAAAAAACTCAGCTTTGCGACCTTCAAAATTATGTATAGAAATAGTGTACCAAATTTCTTAAGGATCGGTCCAGTAGATTTTAAGTTACAGTTGGCACCGGCTTTGAAAACGTCGAGCGCGAGGTGTACGCTTCAAACTTTTGCATTGTAAAAAGGTACGCGCTTCAGCACTCATCCGTGCCGGAGCGGTCGCAACATCGATCACTAATAATACTACATCTTTTTCAATTTTGCTACGATTAACTTAAAATTTGGACACAGATCTTGTACACTCATTTCCTAAAATAAAAAAAAAACAGGCCTTTTTTCGTTAAATACCTTACTAACCAGGGGACAATATTTGCACATTTTTCGATTTAAATTTGTATAATTTTGAATTAATTCGTTTATTTTCTGTACTTTTAATTCGCACACACATTCAAATAAAATAAGCACATACGTGCATCAACACATAATTACATTTTAGTTCGCGACTTACTTTTACATGGTGCAATTGTCAATATAAGTGGTCAAAGCCTTCCATGCAGCGTCTCCCTAAAATAACGCAACCGTCTTACTGATTTCTGGGGCTGTTGTCGTCCCAAATGTTTGGCGCGCCGTTCGTTCCTCCGGCGGATCGCAGCGTTCTCACAATAAGATAGTAGATTTTTTGAACACAGGTCGCTCTGACGCTCGTCTGATTAGCTCAGCAGAGTTTCTACCCACTGCTGATTTTTTATTCTTTATGATATAATTTGCATTTGGAAGTTGATTTCTCAAGACTGAATTCTCGACACAGATTTACCGATTGCAATATTGTGCCTGTGAGAGAAATAATAAAAATATTTTTCTGTTTTTACCAACTGGATCTTTCTTGATGCGATTCAGAAGCTCCCGCAACGCAAAAATGAGCGGGGTCCGCGTGGAACCCACGTGGTGAACGTTTAAACTCTGTCTCACATGGTCCAGGCAGGGGTAAACGTTTTTCCTATATTTGAAAATTGGTGAAGTAACGGGCGCAACGCGGGACTATTTGCCATGTATTGATAGAAACCGGCGTCAAGGCACGTTCGAGTGATCTGTTTACATTATAGATGTAACCGTTCCTAGCGATTAAATTACAGCGATCACGCCGAATTCGAGTGGAGCTCATTTTTGTTTTTTTCCAAATATTTATTTAATATTTAAATATTATAATCATTTAAATAAATTTTCATAAATGTCTATTTTTGAAAGAATACGTTTAATTTAGTATCTTGCTTTGTAAATTAAAAAAACTATTAATTATTTAAACAATTTCGATTGAAAATTAAGATTTTGCTTTTCTTTCTTCAAATCAATTTCTATGTTGCTTCACAAATTTCCAAGAAGTCAATTTCTATTTTGCTTCACAAATTTCCAAGAATATTAATTATTTAAACAATTTCAAATAAAAATTAAAAATTTATCTTTTATCTACGAGTCAATTTGTCTATGGAATCAACTGAAATGCCTTTTTTCTTTATTGCTTTGTAATTTACAAGAACTATTAGTTATTTAAACAACTTAGATTTAAAATTTAAGTGTTTTTCTTTTATCTACGAGTCAGTTGTTTACGAAGTCAACTATGACGTTTTTCTTTTTTGTTTGACAAATTGAAAAGAATATTAATTTTTTAAACAATTTCTATTAAAAATTAAGAGTTTGTCTTTTTCTACGATTCAGTTTGTTTACGGAGTGAAATAAGAATCACTATTCATGACGCTTTTCGTTGTTGTTTGACAAATTTACAAGAATATTAATTATTTATTCAAATTCGACCAAAAATTAAGAGTTAAGATTTTTTCTACGGGTCAGTTGTTTACGGGGTTAAGTAAAATTAACTATTTAATCAATTTATTCTTTGAGGCTTTGCAAAATTTACTAAAATACTAATTATTTAAACAATTTCTATTAAAAATTCAGAGTTTGTTCTGTAATGTTATAATATTTTCTGTTCTGTTATAATATTTTGTTCTATTTGCTGGTTAGTTATGAAACTTAAGATTCATCACTATTTAACTGGTTCATCCTGTCTAAGTGGCAAAATCATTGGTTCATCAGTGGTAATTCAAAATACTGATTCCACCAGTGATAATTTCACTTGTTCAGTCGAAGAGAGTTGGAACCAAACATCGGTTTAAAAAGAAATCACAGTTTTTTCTTTGTATTTCTGACAGAAATGTCATAAATAGAATTGCACTGATTTACTCAGTAAAATTCTTTAACTGGCTTAAACAGTGAGTTTTACTGACTTCTCGATACGAAAATTCAATTGATCATACACCTTATATTATGTTATCTGTTGAGGTATGACACTTATCATTCATCACTATTTTTGATGTCTTGACAGCATGGAGTACTAGATTACTGGTTGAATCTATGATTTAGCGTCACTGGTATATTCAGTAACTCTATTCCAGTTGATTCACTTACTGGCACATCCAGTAAAAATGGGGAGATCACTGGTCTATTAGTGATAATTCAAAATACTGATTCAACTAGTGACATTAGGTTTAATAAAAATCACAGTTTTTGTGTGTGTTACTGATAGAAATATCATAAATAGAGTTACACTGCTTCACTCAGTTATCTGGCTAGTTATGACACTTACCATTTATCAACGTTGTTCATGTATTGACAGCATGGAGCGCTATATCAGTGATCGAATCTGTCATTTTTCGTCACTGGTACAGACAGTGACGCTATTCTAGTTGAGTCACTTACTGGTTTATTCATTCAAAGGGGAAAAATCACTGATTTATTAGAGATAATTCAATATACTGATACAACTAGTGACAGTTTCACGGCTTTAGTTGAAGAAAGTTTGAATGAAACGTCAGTTTTAATAGAAATCACAGTTTTTTGTTTATTACTGATAGAAATTTCATAAATAGAATTACACTGCTTTAGTCAGTGACATAACTTTACTGGTTTATTCAGTGAGATTTATTGGTTTATCTGTGACATTAGCCATCGGTTCTTAATCATTATCTTCTTTTAGCTGGCTGGTTGTGATACTTACCATTTATCAACGTTATTCATGTATTAGCAGCATGGAGTGCTAGATTACTGGTTGAATCTATCATTTGTCCTCACTGGTATATTCAGTGACGCTATTCTAATTGAGTCACTTACTGGTTTATTTATTCAAAGTGAAAAAATCACTGTTTCAATCGAGGCAATTCAAAATACTGATTCAACTAGTGACAGTTTCACGGGTTCAGTTGAAGAAAATTTGAATGAAAAATCAGGTTTAATAGAAATCACAGTTTTTTTGTGTATTACTCATAGGAAGGTCATAAATAGAATTACACTGCTTCAGTTAGTGAAATTCCTCTACTGCTAAATTCAGTGAGATTCACTGGTTTATCAGTGATGTTAGCCAGTGGGTTATAATCAATGTCTTCAGTTATCTGGCTAGTGATGACACTTACCATTTATCAACGATGTTCATGTATTGGCAGCAAGGAGTGCTGTACTAATGGTTGAATCTATGATTTGGCGTCACTGGTATATTCAGTGACGCTATTCAATTTTAGTCACTTACTGCTTTATTCATTTAAATTGGAAAAATCACTGTTTCATTAGAGGCAATTCAAAATACTGATTCAACTAGTGACAGTTTCACGGGTTCAGTTGAAGAAAATTTGAATGAAACATCGGGTTTAATAGAAATCACAGTTGTTTTGTGTATTACTGATAGAACTGTCATAAGCGTTTCTCATCTTCTCAATAGAACTTGTTTCCTGTGACGTAACGAAAATGCCACCAACGACAGTTTGCATCAGCTTCATCCCCTGGTTATGACATGATTGTCAGATCACGGTATTCCCTGGTTCTCGTTGGAAAAAACCGTCTCCCTGGGGATTAAACTGGGCACAAATGGTGTAGTCGGATAATTAACGTTTTGTCGAGTGCCAGCTCACAGAGCGAAATTAACATTCTCGGTGCAGCAGTCTAGCTCTGTCTTTCATCCCGCACAATCGAGCTTCCGTTTCGTAAGCTTTGTTCCGGTTATCGTATATTTATATTTGCAGGAAATGAGTTTCGAGAAAAGAGCTTTCCCGGACGGCGATGAGTCTTCCAGCTTTCGTGGTATGCGTGATGTGACTATTTTATTGTTCTTAACTGCACCGAGAAACTCGCTGCGCTGAGGTGCAGAGCCTTCTCTAAAATAGAGACAGATTTATCTCATCCGACTAAATTTCTTGAATTGTTTAAGCAGCAGTGAAGAAAAAATCTGTAGAGGGTCCATAGATTATGTATCAAAACTTTAAATTATAATTTAAAAAATTAAGCAAATTTTTTAACGGTCAGTTAAATCTTCAAGAAAATAGTTTAATTTTCAGTTTTAAAAAATTATTAATTTTTAACTTAATTTATCTGTGAAAAAAAGATCTCTCTTCGCTCCACTGAGAATCGAACCTAGGTCGCCCGATTGTCGGCCAGGTGCCGTATTACATATCTGTGATCGGTAATCGAAAGACCTGGGTTCGATTCCCAGCGGAGCGAAGGATAAGATATTTTTTCGCAGATAAATTCAATTAAATTTTAAAACAAACAAAATTCTGAATTTAAGGGGTATTTTATATCGATATTTTACATATAAATAGTACTTTACGTAATGTGATAAGTATCTTATCTGATCGATTATTTACCACCCCCGATAATACGATTTACTATTAATTTTTATCTGCAAAAGACATACAAAAAGAAACATAAAGAAAATTTTTCAACAATTTAAATAAATTTTCAATTAAATAGTTTAAAAAATGGATGTGATGCTAGTTTGTTAAATGTTTAGTTAAAAAATTCGTTTTTACACACACAACACGAATTTTCAACACAACAGAGTAAGTTTATATGGAAAAAAAATTTCAACGAAATACATGCTTTTCCAGCCAACCAGTTAAATATTCAAAAAAATATTAAAACTTTCATATAAAAAATGTAATTTGAATAAAGGAAAAGGATTGTTTATACAAATAAATATTTTTTTAAACAAAATGACAAATTTTTAGCTAAATTGATCAATTTTTAATTATTTAGTTGAATTTTAAGGTTTTAAAAATTAATTTTAAACCAAAAAATACTTTTTTCTACACAGAAAATAAATTTTGCACCAAAAAATACACATTTTCAACCAAATATATTAATTTCTAAAAAAATGGTTGAATTTTCGACCAACAAGATTCCTTCTCCATCAAAATAATAATACTAGGATTTTTAAACTAAAAATGATGAATTTCCAATCAAAAATTGTGTATTACATTTTCATTTATTAGAAATAATTTTCAACACAAAAACTAATTTTCTACAAAATACTAAATTTATTTAATTTAATATTAAATTGTAGAAATTTTCAAAATGAAAATACGAAGTTTCTACAACTAAATTAAATTTCCAACGCAGGATTATAAATTTTCAGTAGAGAACTTAATTTCTATCTGATCGGTTCATTGTACAAGAAAATAGTTAAATTTGCTCTTGAAAAATTAACTTCAAATAACAACAAAAAAAACTAATTTTTAATACAAAAGTTAATTTTCTACCAAAAAGGACCAAATATTTACAATGTAAACAAATTTGTCACTTAATAGTTTTAATAATGGATGTGAATTTAGTTTTTAAAAAGTTTAGGCTAATAATTGAATTTTTAACAAAACAGTGGAATAATTGAACTAAAAAATATAAATTTATATGAAAACTTAATGGGATTATATTTTTATTTAAAAGAATTAATTTTTAATAAAAAGAAACATTTTAATATTGTACTAAAGAGTTGTATATTCTATCAAAGTCTTAAATTTTCAAGTAAAAAAGTCGAATTTTGTATAAAAGAAGTCCTTTCCGTTAAATGTTTAACAAAATATTTACATTTTTAGTTTAAACAAAAATTTCAACAAGAAATAAATTAATTTGGAACCAAAAAAACAAAATATTTTTTAAAAACTGATCTAACTTTAAACGCAACAAAGCAGTCGAATTTCCAACTTATGAAGGTACATTTTCGACTTTAAATTTAATGGTTGATATTTAGGCAAAATAATTTAGGATAAAAAATATTTGTATTCTACAAAAACAGAACCTTGAACATAAATATTAAATCCTCAACTACAAAAAATTAATTTTAAATTATACATTTTAATTTTTAACCAAAAAATTAATTTTTTACAAACAAGACGAATTTTTAATTAAATATATAAACACAAAAAAAATTTTAGACATGACAATTATGCAATTTCCAAAGAATTAATTCAATTTTAAACAAAAGATTGTTATATTTGAGCCAAAAAGATGTATTTTTAACCGAATCCGAGGCCTGTAATCATTAAAAAAAATATAATCTATGGTAATTAAATAATGAAGTGGTAATAATTGTTCTTAAAAATAAAACAATATATACTAAATTTTTAGAGGAAATTGTTTATACCTTAGTAAATTGCTATATTTTTTATTTCATATGCTTTATTTAAACTTTGTATTCAGTTCGAGCATTTTCTAGATAGAATAATCTAGACAAACTTTTCAGGCCCTATTTAGGTGCTAGCTAGCTCGTTTCAATATCTTATGTCGTATGTAGAAAAATGTCATTTCTTCACTTTCTATTTTATTTTTTACGACTAAAACAAAAACTATCTGTTTAATCAAAAATATTTTTAAAAAATGTCTGTGGACCTTTGTCGAGAGTACAATTTTGTCTTCGAATATTTTTTTATTAAATTTTGGGCGATAAAAACTTGAATTTTTTTGCAAACAAATTTGAAAACTTTTTAAGATGATCTTGTAGGGCTTTGAAAATAAACTTTTTTTTTACTTTTTTCACACCGTGTGTTGTTTGACGTAAAATGTTTATTTTTTTATTATTTTTTTTTTATTTTGAAAATGCCAAATGTTTAGGTTTTTACCATTAATTGTGAAAAATTTGATTCAAATATGTCTATAAATTTCCGGAAATTAATGGAAATTTTCGTCTATTGATGTTAAAATTACAGGTAAATATGAAAACTTGCAATAAATTACCTAAAATTAAATTTTAACCATTTTTATAAATTTCCGGAATCTCCCAAAAAAGGTAAATTGCCCACAAAACATTGTCATAGTTTACATTTTAATCAAAAAAGATAAAAATTATGCAAAAAAAGAAATAATTTTAAAACCAAAAACCTTTCGACAGAATTGTTAACTTCTCTCCCAAATAGCTGCATATTTATAAAAAAAATGAAATTTGGAGATTTTCTTCAAAAAAGATTCAGTTCACTTTATAAGATCAATACATGAATTTAAAAAGAAAATTTATTATGAAAAATACTTAATTTTTAATCCAAAAAGCCTTGTTTGTTTAACCAGAACGGTTGCATTTTTAACAAAATTGTTGCATTCTCTACCAAATAGTTGCATTTTTATCAAAAAAGATGTACATTCTCTTAAAACAGAGGAATTTTTATTTAAAAAAATTTAATGAAAGAATTAATTATTATTCAACCAGAGAAATTCCAGTTGACTTTTTAAGATCCAAGTATGACTTTTTAAGGACAAAATCTGAATTTTTTAAACAAAAAATTATATACTAGGAAAAAAATGTAATTTTTAATCCAAAAAGACGAACTTTTTTCAACCAACAATGATGTATTTTTAATAAAATTATTTAATTCTCTACCACATAGTTCCATTTTTATCCAAGAAACATGAAATTTGTACTAAAACAGATGAAATTTTAATTTTAAAAAATAAACAATTTTTTTTTAAAGTTCAAGGCTTAGTTAGAAAATATTTTATTTTATTTTTTCACATCAAAATATAAATTTTAAACCAAAAAGTATGACTTTTTAGCAAAGTTGCTGAATTTTCAACCAAATGGTTGCATTTTTACCCAAGAAAGATAACATTCATGCTGAAACAAGCGAAATTTCAAAAAAAAAAATTAAAGAGTTGAATTTTTAACAGAGCATTTGTATTTTTATTCAAAAAAGATCAAATTTCTCCTAAATTATATGTAATAAAAAAACCTGTAAAAATGGCTACTTTGCAATAACTTTTTTCATTTTCTGCTAAAAAGTCGAGTTTTTAACTGAAAAGTATTATTTTTTAACAAGATTGTTGAATTGTCAATCAAACAATTGCATTTGTAATGTGTAGAATTCTTGAAAACAAAACCAGGAATAAAGCGACCACATTTGGAAAACCACCATCAAATTTTCTATTGTAATGTGAAAAAAGATCAAAAGTTGTGTGAAAAAGAACAAAAAAATTTTGGACAAAAAAAAACTCAGAGAGCAATTTTTTTCAATTATTTTGCCTTTTTAAGTTTTATTAATATCCAATCAAAATAAACCAACATTTGTATATAATATGTATCAACGTTTCTGTACTCATACGGCACCTTTATCAATGTAAGAAAAAATATCGAGCAGGTAGGGACAGCAACGAAACAACGATGCTCTGCAACTTCTCATTCTTCTTTTCTTTTTCTCATTTTCGTCTAAACTTTTTTTATTTTTTATCATTTTTTTTTTTAAATTAAATTTTAATCTAATTAAACTTCTTTTAAATTCTTATTTTAGGTTTAATATGTGCATTCCGTCTAGCAGTTTTGAAAATGTGTGAGATTTGATTTTGTTTCTCACCATTGAACACCAATTTAGAACTGAAGGGGCAAGACGGAAATACGGGGATAGAATTGCTGTAATCCGTTAGGCGGCTTAGCCGCTGTAAGGCGAGGATTATATCCGTTACTACGACCATCAGATCGACTAACTGCAGTGCCTCACTGCTCATCACAAAGAGTAGCCGCTTCACCTGTTAATACCCCACTACTATACTATCTTCAAATACACTCTCAGAATTTACATTAAATTTAAATAATTTTAATTTATTCATTCAATTACTAAAACAATCACATAAGTAATTTAAAGGAATCTTTATTATCATTTGAGATAGTTACCATAATCAGCGTAGATATCTTTTTTTATCAACGTCAAAATAGAAATAAACCTATCGCTCAAGTTAACTCGTCAAATAACAGAAAATAGTTAAACTCATTTTCAGACTAGATGAACATTTAAAAAAATTTTTTTTTAAAGATCTACTCTCTTTGCTCCACTGGGAATCGAACCACAGAATTTCCGATTGTGGTTTAACTGCTTTTCCATTAAGCTGTTAGAGATATTGAAAATAAATTACTGTTTCATAAATAAACGCTATCTCAAGCCGGGTGTTACATTTATGATACGGGAATTTAAAGGAATCTGTATTATCAGCAGAGTAGTTACTACCGATCAGAATAGATGACATTCCACAAGATATGAAAATAGAAATCAAAACTGTATATCAAGTCAGCTATTCAAATAACAGAAAATACTGGAAGCCATTTTTGAACAGATAGAAAATAAATTTAAAAAATCTTTTCATTAGAATTTTTTTTTAAAAACATGTACTCTCTGCTCCACTGGGAGTGCAACACAGAATTATGGATTTTCGGTAGAATGATTTCCTATTAAGCTACTAGAGAGCTCGAAAGTAGTAGGTATATTGTTCATTAATGTGAAAATATAAATAAAAGTATCGATCAAATTAACTCTTCAAATAAAAGAAAATAATTTAACTGATTTTCAGACTAGGTGGAAATTCTTTTTTTAATTAATTTTTTTAAGATCTACTCTTGATAAATAACGCTATCTCAAGCCGAGTGTTACATTTATAATACTAAAATTTAAAGGAATCTGTATTATCAGCAGAGTAGTTACTATCGATCAAGTTAGATCTTCAAGTAACAGAAAATATTTGAAGCCATTTTTGACCAGATAGAAAATAAATTTAAAATAATCTTTTTAATAGAATTAAAAAAAAGATCTACTCTCTTTGCTCCTCTGGGAGTCGAACCACAGAACTTTGGATTTTCGGTCGAATTATTATTTTATTAAACTACTATAGAGCTCGAAAGTAGAATCTCTTTGAAGAAATACACGCTGTCTCAAAGCAGGTATTACATTTATAATGCGAAAAATTGAAAGAAATCTTTATTAAGGTTATAGACACTATCGATCAACTTAACTCTTCAAATAACATAAAATAATTAAACTCATTTTCAGACTAGATGGACATTATTTTTTTAAATAATTTTTTTTAAAGATCTACTCTCTTTGCGCCACTGGGAATCGAACTACAGAATTTCCGATTGTCGGTCCACTGGTTTTCCAATAAGCTATTATAGAGATCGAAAATAGAATATTTTTTCATAAATAAATGCTATCTCAAGCCGGATGTTACATTTATGATACGGGAATTTAAAAGAATCTGTATTATCAGCAGAGTAGTTACTATCGATCAGAATAGATGGGATTCCACAAGATATGGCAATAGAAATCAAAAGTATCGATCAAGTTAACTCTTCAAATAACAGAGAATACAAAACTTAATTTTCAGACTAAATGGAAAATTATGTTTTAAAAAAATATATTTAATAAATTTTTTAAAATTTCTACTCCCTTTGCTCCACTGGGAATCGAACCACAGAACTTCAGATTGTGGTTCAACTGCTTTCCCATTAAGCTGTTAGAGATATTGAAAATAAAATACTTTTCCATAAATAAACGCTATCTCAAGCCGGGTGTTACATTTATGATACGAGAATTTAAAGGAATCTGTATTATCAGCAGAGTAGTTACTACTGATCAGAATAGATGACATTCCACAAGATATGAAAATAGAAATCAAAACTGTATATCAAGTTAGCTCTTTAAATAACAGAAAATACTTAAATCCATTTTTGACCCGATAGAAAATAAATGTTCAAAAATCTTTTTAATAGAATTTTGTTGAAAAAAGATCTACTCTCTTTGCTCCACTGGGAGTCGAACCACAGAGCTTCAGATTGTCGGTCGAATGATTTCTTATTGAACTACTAGAGAGCTCAAAAGTAGAATCTTTTTGCAGAAATACACGCTGTCTTAAAGCAGGTGTTACATTTATAATACGAAAAATTGAATGGAATCTTTACAGTTGCTATCAATCAGTTCAGGTATATTTTTCACCACTGTGAAAATAGAAATAAACCTATCGATAAAGTTAACTCTTTAAATAACAGAAAATACAAAACTTCATTTTTAGAATAAATGGAAAATTATGTTTAAAAAAATATATTTCATGAATTTTTTTAAATATCTACTCTATTTGATCCACTGGGAATCGAGGCACAGAACTTCCGATTGCCGATCGGGTGCTTTCCCATTAAGCAATTAGAGAGATCGAAAGTACAATATTTTTTCAGAAATACACACTATCTTAAGCCACGTGATACATTTATGAGATAATTAATTTAATGAAATCTGTATTATCATCAGAAGTAATTACAATCAATCGGCATTTTATTACCTTGAATAAAATTTAATTTGTTCATTAAATTTTGTTTAAAAAAGATCTACTCTCTTCGCTCCATTGGGTATCAAACCACAAAAATTTTAATTTTTTCGATCAGGATAACTTTTCAAATAACAGAAAAAACTTAGTCATTTTCAGCATAAATAAAAAATAAAATTGGTAAGTAAATTTTGTTTAAAAAAGATCTACTCTCTTTGCTCCACTGGGAATCAAACCACAGAAATTTGAGTATTTTCAATCCGGTTAACTTTTCAAATAACAGAAATACCTAAAGTCATTTTCAGAATAAATGAGAAATAAAAAATAAAATTTGTTAGTTCAATTTTGTTTTAAAAAGATCTATTCTCTTCGCTCCACTGGGAATCAAACCACAAAAATTTCAATTTTTCCGATCAGGTTAACTTTTCAAATAACAGGAATACTTAAAGTCATTTTCAGAACAAATAAGAAATAAAAAATAGCATTTGTTAAATAACTACTACTCTCTTCGCTCCACTGGGAATCAAACCACAGAAATTTCAATTTTTTTGATCAGGTTAACTTTTCAAATAACAGGAATACTTAAAGTCATTTTCAGAATAAATAAGAAATAAAAAAATAAAATTTGTTAATTAACTACTACTTTCTTCGCTCCACTGGGAATCAAAACACAGAAATTTCAATTTTTTCGATCAGGTTAACTTTTCAAAAAACAGAAAACACTTAAAGTCATTTTCAGAATAAATAAGAAATAAAAAAATAAAATTTGTTAATTAAATTTTGTTTAAAAAAGATCTACTCTCTTCGTTCCACTGGAAATCAAACCACAGAAATTTCAATTTTCAGTCGGGCGCCTTTTAACACCTGGCTTGAAAGAGCGTGTATTTGTAAAAATAGATTCTACTTTTAATTTCTCTAATAGTTTAAAGGGAAAGAACCCGACCAGCAATCGAAAGTTCTGTGGTTCGGTTCCCAGTTAACCGAAGAGAGTAGATCTTTTTTCAACAAAAAATTTTAAAAATTTCTCAAAAAGTTACATACTTTGTTAGCCGAACAGTTCAATTTTTTCAAAAAAGATCAATTTTAACCAAGAATTCAATAGGTAAATTTTTAGATAAACGAAATTGCTATACAAAATCGAAAATGAAAATTAATTAAAAACAAAGTAGTTATTTTCAACCAGAGATATAATTTTTTAGCAAAAAAAAAAAACTTTTAATAAAGTAGTTCAACTTTTTATCAAAAATTGCATTTGCCCCCAAAAATATAGCTATTAAACGCAATGGGTTCATTTTTAACAAAATAATTATATTATCAACCATAAATTACAATGTGTATTCAACCAAGATTAGTTTCAAATCAAAGTATAAATTTTTATTGAAAAAAGTAAAACCAATTTTTAACAAAGTAGGTTAGAGTTTCCACCAAAATGATGAATGCTCAACCAAAAACGTGACCTTTAAACAAAATAAGTTCAACTTTTAAGAAATAAACTCAAGTTTTGAACAAAATACTAGAATTTGTAACACAAGGAGTAAAATATTTTTAATAATAAAATTCAAAAAGATTATTAAATTATTACTTTTAACAAGAATTTTCAAAATATTTCAGAAGAAATCTTTGGGCGCTTTTCGGCACATGCGCAGTTATATGAATTGCTTACAGTGCGCGCATCGATATAAGACCGAGACAGCCAATGAACGCGCTTGACAAAAATAACCTGAAGGTTGCAGTAGAGGTGGGGGCCCCTCCAGCCTTCAAATTGTCGAACATATACGTTTCAAGGTCGTTCATATAGGCGACCTTTTTTTTGTATTTGATTAATTATCGGAAATATTTTTAAGTTTTAAAACATTTTTAATCTGTGAAGCACTTCTCAAATTCCTGAATATCTTTAAAAAATAATGAAAACTTTTCGGTATTTTTAAGTGTTTTGAAATCTTTTATATTTTTCTTGAAAAATTAGTTTCATATGTTCCAATTATTTTTTATCTTTTCTAAACGTATTGCACCTCTTAATATCTTTTCCAATTATTAGAATTTTTACTACATATTTCGAGAAATCCTGCAAAACTAAAAAAAAAGCTTTTTAAAATTTATTTTTCGACCTTTTTCTATATCTTTAAAAATGTTTTAAAATCGTTTAAAAATTTCTCTTTAAGCAAATTTTTTTATACACAGTGCACTCAATATTTTTCCTGGGCTGACAATTTTGTTTTGAAATCATCAAAAATGCACATTTTCTGTAGCATTTTCTCAAATTTTGTTGAAACCTCTAAATATAGATAAGAATTATAGGTTTTTTTTCTATACCTCATAAAAAATAATGCAGAATAAAGAAAAGTTGCTTTAAAAATCAATCAAATTTTCAAAAAGCTATATTTTTCAAAACCTAAATATTGTTATATTTTTAATATTCGCAATATTTAAATTTTGTTAAAAAATATTTTCACAAAATTTCAAAATCTTTTAAGTTCCTTCATAACTAATTCAATGCTATCCTACAATGTTATAAATCCTAGAAAATTACGAAATTGTCCTATAATATTCCTGATTTGATTTCGAAATACTTTAAACTTTTTAAACCCTTTAAATCTGTTACTCTAAAACCTTCATTTAATAGTATTACCATATAAATGCCTATATTATTGGAAAATAAAAAATAGGTGATAACTTAAAAAAAATTATTTCAGGGGGTATCGCCTTATGAATTTTTTAAATTGAAGTTCAGTTGTCTAAATATTGCATACAAGAAAATAAATTGGTATTTCTTACGACTTGTATAATTTTTTGATTTTTTTTTTACATAATAGTTTTTTCCAAATTGCTTGAACGACCTCTAGAAATTATTTTATTGAAAAAATCACCAACGCATATTCACTACCATTGAAAAAAGTTGTAAAAAATCAGGTGAAATCCGCTAGAAATCGAACCACAGGTCTACTAAATGATATTCCGGTAGTCTTAGCACTAAGCTACTGAAGAGGTAGAAAGAGAAATAATCTTTTACAGGTATACCTGTTTTTCTGTATTTCAGTCATAATATTTAATAAATCTGCATTTTCATCGGGGATGTTATTGGTCGATCAGGCGTTAATGCTTATCAACATTATGTGGAAATAAAAATTTACACTATAGATCCCAGATTATTATCTAATTTAGAATTTTTCGCTTTTCATAAATTCTTAAATAAATATCATCTGTGAAAAAAATTCTCTTCCCTTCACTCCACTGGGAAACGAACCACCGATTGCCAGTTGGGTGCTTTTACCTTTAAGCTACTAGTGAGTTCGAAAAGACCTTTTCTCCCAGATATGCCTAACGGCAAAGTTTTCGCTCCAATGGAAACGTAACCACTGTGCTAACGAATACCGCTCGGGTGCTCTTACCACTAAGCTACTAACGAGATAGAAAGAAGAATCTTTTTCCCCAGATACGCGAAACGGCAAAGTTTTCTGTAAAGCAGTCATAAGATTTAAGAAATCTCTATTATTATCTGCGATAGTCATGATGATCAGATAAAGATACTGATCGCAATACTTGCAAATAAAACTTTTCACTGTCGCTATAAGATATATATTTAATTCCTTCTTTCACTTCTCTAAAACTTTTATACAAAAATTCATCTGTGAAAAAACCGCCCTTTTCGCTCAACTGGGAACCGAACCCCAGTGCAAACGATTGCCGGTTGAGTTCTCTTACCACTAAGCTACTAGAGAGATGGAAACAAGAATCTTTTTCTTAAATATGAGAAACATCAAGGTTTTCTGCAAAGCAGACATGAGATTTAAGAAATTTCTCTTATTATCCGGGATGATAATGACGATCAGATGAAGATACTAATCGCATTAGGGAAAAGTGAAAATCTACAATATTAAGCTAGGATATATATCTAATTCAGAATTTTTCGCTTTTCTAACATTTTAAAATAAAAATTGATCTGTGGCAGAACCCTCCCCTCCGCTCCCGTTCGCTCCGCTGGGAATCGAACCACAGTGTTGCCGATTGCCGGTCGGTTGATGTTACCACTAAGCTACTAAAGAGATCGAAAGAAAAATCTTTTTCCCCAGATACGCGAAACGACAAAGTTTTCTGTGAATCAGTCATCAAATTTATGAAGTCTCTATTATTATCGGGGATGGCAATGACGATCATATGGAGACACTAATCACATTACGTGAAAATAAAAATCTACCCTATCGATCTAAGAAATATCTTGAATTCGAAATTTTTCTTTTTTCTACAATATTTAAAAATAGAATTTATCTGTGAAAAAGGATCCCTGCCTTTCGCTCCTCTGGGAATCGAACCGCAGGTCTGTCGATTGCCGGTCGGATGCTCATACCACTAAGCTACCGGAGTGATCGAAAGAAGAATATTCAAAATATCTGGCAGCTCACCCATAAAAATTTTCATAAATAAATCATGAAATATAGGTTTTTATGACAAAATAGGTCAAGCAGGATGTAGGGAGCAGAAAAATAAAAAAATGAGGTTTTCATTGTCATCCTAATGGCTACTAAGGATGCGTATGTACGACAGAGAAAATTCCTTAATATAAAAACAATTGTAACTTTATCAAAACTAAATCTTGGAAGTCGCAGATAAGATTCTCTATTCTATACGCGTAACGGGAAAAGCGACGAACAATATTAGAGAGCATTACGTGAGACGATATCTCAGGATATTAATCCAAGACGAGGGATGCATATCTTCTGAAACGTTACCAAGCTCATTTCCTATTCAATTAGAACAAAAGAAGTTTTAAAAACCTTTTTTATAACACTCGGTCAAAAATATGGCAATTTTGAATGAAAATTAATAAAATTATTTTTTATGACAGATACGTAATTTTAGCCCTTTTGGACGCCTGTGCAGCGAGGATGAAACTTTCGTTTTTACTCCCTAGGGACTAAAACTCTACTTTGGACTCCATAGAGACTACTAAGTACTGTTTATCTCCTGGTAGCTAAAAAGTACTGTTACTAGCAGACGCTAAAAAGTACTTTTTAGTCGCTAGGAACTAAAAGTAATTTTCACTCTCTAGGGCCTAAAATTACTTTTTACTCCCCATGGAGTAAAGAGTGACTTCAAAGGTTTATAAGAAAAATTATACATCTATGAGTTCGCATTTCACGATAATCAGCCCATTCAGGGTAAAAACTTTAAGGAACTTTTAGTTGCAGATAATAGAATTCTGCTTCAATTTACGGAAAGTAACCATGTATATTTAATGAAATTCACATAAATTACAAAAATGTCCATAAATTAATAGACATTTTTTAATGGAATTTTGGGTAACTTATGTTAAGTTTCCATAAAGTTTTCGAAATTCATAAAAATGTTTAATATCTAATTTTAGGTAATTTATGGTAATTTACAATATGCACCTGTAAAATTACCAGAAATTACCGACAATTTCCGTCAATTTCCAGAAATTGACAGACATTTTTTATTTCAATTTTGATCAATTTATGGTAAATTACCATTTTATTTGTAAAACTGCCATAAATTACCGAAAAGGTCCATAAATTTATGGAAATTTATAGACATTTTGAAATTCGAATTTGGGCAATTTATAGTGAAGGACATGATGACATGATGTTGTGATATTACCATAAATTACCAAAAAAATGATAAATTCACGGAAAATTATAAAAAAGCTTCAAAATGAATCTTAAGTAATTTAATGTAAGTTACCAATATTTACCTGTAAAAGTGCTAAAAATAACCACAAGTTTCGGAAATTTATAGGCATTTTTAAATTCAATTTTGTGTAATTTATTTTATGTTTCTGATAATGACCTGTACTATTACCATATTGGACAAAAAATTTTAATAAATTTCCGAAAATTTCTATAAATTTTAAATAAAATTGAATTTTAAGTAATTTATGGTAATTTGCCAAATGTACTTGTAAAATGTCTGCAAATAAACAAAAATTTTGGGAAATTTATATTTTTACATTGAATTTTGGATCATTTATGGTGAGATAAATTAAATAGCGACAAAATTCAATAAATTTTTGGAAATTTATTCAAAAAATTATAATTGAATTTATCGTCCTTTGTGGTAAGTTAGCATATTTACCTGTGAAATGAACATAAATCACCGAAAATTTCTAGAAATTTATCGAAATTTTTTTATTTAATTTTGGAATTTTTTTTTAAGGTACCAGAAATGACCAAAATTTTAAAAGAAATTTTAAAAATTTAATTTAGGACCATTTATGGTAAGTTACTGCATAGAATTGTAAAACTCCCATAAATGATTGAAGATCTCCGTTTCCCGGAAATTTACAGACATTTGTTAATTGAATTTTTGAAAATTTTGGTTAAATTAGGATATTACCATGTAATATGACCACAAATTACCAAAAATATCCATAAATTTCAGGAAATTTATAGACATTCTAAAGTTGAATTTTCGGCAACTTGCGGTAAGTTACCATAAATTACCTGTAATATAAGCATAAATTACCTGCAATATTATCACGAAATTTTATAAAATGGGAATTTCAAAAATGTTTAAAGTTGAATTGTGGTTCATTCATTGTAAGTTACCACATTGCCTTGTAAAATTACAATCAAATACCGAAAATATCCATTAATTTCCGGAAATAATTGTACTTTTCCTCATTCAATTTTTGACAATTTATGGTAAGTTACGATATTTTACCATGAATGACCAAAAAAGTCATAAATTCAGTATTCAGTAATTTATGCTATGTTACCACTTTATCTTGTAAAATTACGGTAAAATTCCTAAAATGTCCATAAATTTCAGGAAATTTATAAACATTTTAAAATTGAATTTTGGACAATTTGTGGTAAGGTGCAATAATTTACCTGTAATATTACTATAAATTACCAGTAAATACTTAATAAGTTTATTTGAAAATTAATCTTTTAGATTAGAAATAAACTTGATTGGTTGAAAAAAACTCTTTGGTTTAAATTTTTTCACTGAGGGTTTATAATTTTAAAGTATTTTAACAATTTTATATAATTTTATTTTATTAATTTTATTTTAAGAATTTTAAAGTTTTTTATTTTTTTTCTTTACTGGAAATATAATTATTTAATTCTTCTTAATTATTTAATTTATTTTTCAAAAATGATCTTTTTTGCTAAAAAAAAATCGTTTTTGGTTGACCATTGATGTTTGTAACTTAAAACTAAATTATTTAATTTTTGATTGAAAATTTATTTTTTTTAGCAAATATTATCTTTTTTTAGTAAGTTCAAAGTTTAACTATTTCATTTGAAGATTCATTAATTCCGTTGAAAAATTGGTTTTTTGTTTAAAATTCAAATATTCTTTAAACAATTCATTATTTTATTTTAAAATTAATTTTCTTTTTATTAAAAATGTAACATTTTCATTTTCTGCAGCAAATTGATTTTTTGTAGTTAAATATTGAACTGCTTGATTAAAAATGCGTCAGCTTTTATTTAAATTTAACTTTTTCGTAAAGTTTATTAATTTTGTAAAAAATTGTATTTATTGCGTGAAAATTAATATTTTTTTTTGAAAGTCCATATTTTTTTCTAGAAATTTATCTTCTTTGTAAAAATTCGAATATTTTAGTTAAATATTCATCATTTTAATCAAAAATTTATCTTTTAGGCTAGAAATAAGTTGGCTTGGTTAAAAAATAAACTCTTTTGTTAAAAGTCATTTTTTGATTGAATGTATATCATTAAAAAAAATTTATTTACTTTGTTAAACAATGATCCATTTAATTAAAAACTTGTTTTTCATTTTAATTTATAATAATAATAATCATGATAATAATTTTATTCAAAAATCCTTCTTTTTGCATATACTTTTAGTTCTCAGATAAAAATGAAATTACTTGACTTTTTGTTAAAAAAATCTTTTTTAGTTGAAATTTCTTTTTCGTTAAACTTTGATTTTCTTCACTTAAAACTTAATTATTTAATTCTTAATTGAAAATTTATCTTTTTTAGTAAAAAAAAATTTTTTTTGATAGTTCAACTATTTTAGTTGAACATATATTTATTTAGTTGAAAACTAATTGTTTCTTTAACATTCTACTATTCCATTTGAGGTTCATCATTTTAGTTAAAAATTAATTTGTTTACTAAAAATGTAACTATTCCATTTTCTATTTAAAATTGATTATTTTTCTAGTTTAAAATTCAACTATTTGGTTAAAAATGGATTTTCTTTGATTGAAAACTCAAATATTTTTGAAAATTCTTATATTTTGTTAAAAAATTGCATTTTTGGTATAAAATTAATCTTCTTGTTTAAAAATAATCTCGCTCAGTTAAAGTTCATCTTTTTGGTAAAATTTCAAGTATTTAACTAAAATATTTATAATTTGTTTGAAACAACTATTTTTTAATAATATATTCTGATTATAATGAGAATTTAATAATAATAAATTTATTACAGGAGAAGTGTGGAAAATAAAGTGAAGTTTCAGGGAAAAAAATATGACAAGATTAATGCTCGGATTCTTCTCTCGTTTCTAAATTTCACTGTGGAAAAATGCAAAATTTTTCGTAACTTCCGATAGGAAAGTTATCTTTCCGGTTGAATTTGTGTCCCATAAACCGCGTCAAATACCATGGCCGAGGGATCGGAAAAGTTTATAGATAAGCACAGAAAAGGGAGACAAGAAGCCAAGTAAATCTGACTACTTTTGTTCGCTTCCCCTGGCTGTTTTCAGTCCACTCACATTAAAGTATTATACGAATGCATTCCAGGTATAAATACTATTACCCAGAACTTTTGTTTTTTGTTTTTGTTATAGTATATTTTTAGTCAATTAAAACTTATGAGTTACCTTACATTATATTTAAGGCTGTTTTTTTATTTTAATTGTTTCTGGAAAAGACCTTTCCCTTCGCTCCGCTGGGAATCGAACCGCAGATCCTACGATTGCCAATCGGGTGATTTTGCCTTAAGCTACTATAGCGATCGCATGAAGAATCCTTTTTCAGAAATACCCTCATTATTTTTCTAGGTGTTACGCTTTCAAATTTTTTAAGGAATTTGTATTATCATCAGAAAATAACAGACATTCTTGGTGACTTTTGAGACTACATGAAGCTATGAATTAAATCTTTTTCGAATTAAATTTCTTTCGGAAAAAAGATCACTCCTTCGCTCCGCTTTGAATCAAACTGCAGAACTTACGATTGCCGATTGTGTGATTTTCCCTTAAGCTACTAGAAAGATCGACAGAAGAATCTTTTTCCAGAAAAAACACTCATTATTTGGCTAGGTGTCACGCATTCCAATTTTGTAAGGAATCTATATTATTATCAGAGAATAATAAAAATGTTTACCGTATTTTTAGAATTTAAAATTTAAATTAAATTTTTTCTAAAAAAAGATCAACTCCTTCGCTCCACTGGGAATCGAACCACAGAACCTACGATGCTGATAGAGTGAGTTTTCCTTAAGCTACTCAAGAGATCAGAAGAAGAATCCTTTTTGAAACATGCACGGATTCATTTGCCAGGTGCTACGTATTCAAATTTTTAAAAGGAATCTGTATTACCATCAGAAAATAACAGATATTGATAAATTCTCTTCAGACTAGATGGAAGTTTGAATTACAAATTTTTTTAATCAATTTTTTTTCGGAAAAAAGATCTACTCTTTCGTTCCGCTGGGAATCAAACTGCAGAACTTAAGATTGCCGATTGTGTGACTTTCCCTTAAGCTACTAGAAAGATCGACAGAAAAATCCTTTTCCAGAAATACACGGATTATTTTACCAGGTGTTAAGTATTTTGATTTTGCAAAGAATCTGTATTATTACCAAAGAATAACCGAAATATTTAACGTTCTTTGAAACTAGATGGAACTATAAATGAAAATTTGTTTAACTTCTGAGAAAAGATCTACTCCTTTGCTCCGCTGGGAATCAAACCACAGAACCTGCAATTGCCGATTGGGTGATTTTCCCTTAAGCTACTAGAGATATCTCAAAAAGAATCCTTTTTCAGAAATACATGCATTATTTTGACAGGCGTTACGTATTCAAATTTTTTAAGAAATGCTTAGTATCATCAGAAGATGACAATCCTAATGACTTTTGAGACTAAATAAAGCTATGAATTACAGCTTTTTATAGTTACATTAAAAAGAAGATCTACTCCTTCACTCCGCTGGGAATCAAACTGCAGAACTTACGATTGCCAATCGTATGATTTTCCCTTAAGCTACTAGAGAGATCGACAGAAGAATCCTTTTCCATAAATTCACGGATGATTTTTCCAGGTGTTATGCATTAACAGTTTTTTACAAAATTTTTATTGTCATCAGAATAGTACAATCTTAATGACTATTAAAAATAGATACAGATATGAATTACAGCTTTTTATAATTACATTTTTAAAAAAAAGATCTACTCCTCCGCTTCGCCGGAAATGAAAACGCAGAACTTACGATTGCCGATCGTGTGATTCTCCCTTAAGCTATTAGAGAGATCGAGAGAAGAATTCTATTCCAGAAATACACGGATGATTTTTCCAGGTGTTATGCATTAACATTTTTAAAAAAATTTTATTGTAATCGGAAGAGGACAATCTTAATGACTTTCGAGACTAGATAAAGCTATGAATTACAGCTTTTTATAATTAAATTTTTTTAAAAAAAGATCCACTCCTTTGCTCTGCTGGGAATCAAACTGCAGAACTTCCGATTACTGATCGTGTGATTTTCCCTTAAGCTACTAGAGAGATCGACAGATGAATCCTTTTCCATAAATACACGGATTATTTTACCAGGTGTTAAGTATTTCAATTTTTCAAGGAAACTGTATTATTATCAGAGAACAACATAAATTTTTTAAATCTTTGGAGATTAGATGGAACTATAAATTAAAATTTGCTTAACTTCTGAATAAATATCTACTCCTTCGCTCCACTGGGAATCAAATTGCAGAACTCACGATTGCTGTTAGGGTGATTTTTCGTTAAGCTACTAGAGATATCTGAAAAAAAATCATTTTTCAGAAATACACGCGTTATTTTGACAGGCGTTACGTCTTCAAATTTTTTAAGAAATCTGAATTATCATAAGAAAATAAAAGAATTTCAAAACGTATTTTCAGACCAGATGAAACTATAAATTAAAGTTTGTTTCCTTTCGGTTTTGTATCGAAAAAAAATCTGCTCCTTCACCCTAATAGGAATCGAACCACAGAAGTTACGATTGCTGATCGGGTGATTTTTCCTTAAGCCACTAAAGAGATCGAAAGAAGAATTCTTATTCAGAAACACACGCAATATTTAACCAGGTGTTACGTATTTGAAATTTTCAAGTGATTTGTATTATTATAAGAAAATAACAGCTATTCCTTACGTCTCTTCAGACTAGAAGGAACTTTCATTTACAACTTTTTTTAATTACATTTTTTTCCGAAAAAAGATCTACTCATTTGCTCCGCTGGGAATCAAACCGCGGAACTTATGATTGCTGATCGGGTATTTTTCCGTTTAACTACTAGAGAGATCGACAGATCTGTATTATTATGAGACAATAACAGACATTTTTTAATCTTTTGATACTAGATGGAACTATAAATTAAAATTTGTTCAATTTGGGTTTTTTCTGAAAAAGATCAACTCCTTCGCTCCTTTGTGAATCGCATTTGTGAATAGCAGAACCTACGATTGTTGATAGGGTGATTTTCCCTTAAGCTACTCAAGAGATCAAAAGAAGAATCCTTTATAAAACATACACGCATTATTTTGCCAGTTGTTACGTATTCAGATTGTTAAGGAAACTGTATTATCATTAGAAAATAACCGATATTCCTAACGTCTTATCAGACTAGAAGAAGCTTTGATTAACAAATTTTTTTAATTAAATTTTTTTCTGAAAAAAGATCTACTCTTTCGCCCTGCTGGGAATCAAACCTCAGAACCTTCAATTGCCCATTGGGTGATTTTCCCTTAAGCTACTAGAGAGATCTCGAAAAGAATCATTTTTCAGAAATACACTCATTATTTTTACAGGCGCTAAGCATTAAAATTTTTTAAGAAATCTGAATTATCATAAGAAAATAAAAGAATTGCATAACGTCTTTTCAGAGCAGATGGAAATATAAATTACAATTTGTTTTATTTCGGTTTTTTTATGCAAAAAATCGACTCCTTCGCCCTAATAGGAATCGAAACACAGAACTTACGACTGCTGACAAGGTAATTTTTCCTTAAGCTACTAGAGAGATCAAAAAAAGAATCCTTATTCAGAAATACAGGCATAATTTTGCAAGGTGTTACGTATGCAAATTTTTTAAGAAATCTGGATTATTATAAAAAAAAATAACATAAATTCTTAAAGTCTTTTCAGTCTAGCTGTAACTATGTATTACACATTTTTTAAATTAATTTATTCCGAAAAAGAAGATCTCTTCCTTCGCTTCGCTTGCAGAACTTCTGATGGGCGGTCGCGTGCTTTTCCCTTAAGCTACTAGAAAGAAAGAAAGAAGAATCCTTTTTTAGAATAACACGAATTATTTTTTTCAGATGTGGCAAAAATAATGCGATTATTTTTGAAAAAGGATTCTTCTTTCGACCTCTCTAGTAGCTTAAGGGAAATGCACGTGAGCAGCACATAAGGGGGGGGGGAATCACATTATTGGTTCAAAATAACGTAGAGCCCGCAAATATCGACCGATTTGAACAAAAAAAGTCTAAAAGAAAAGCTTTTTAAACTTATAAGAGTTTCGCAGTAACTGATTTGTAAATTTGGGTTTCAAGTTTTTTACACATAAAAGAATATGACGAAAAAATTGCCATTTTATTTATTTAACATTACCGGTGCTCATCAATAACGTGAAAATGGTTGAAATCGTCTAAGTTTCATAGAGTTACATCAGTTAAAGATATTTCGATATTACATAATAAGAAATATCAATTTATAAACAAATTATTTTCTGAAAGAATATTTTTAACGATTTTTCATACTTTTACGTTTTTAAATATATTTTTCAAGAAATTTAGATAAAAACAGTATAATGATTAAGCAATTTTTTCTGCAGATTATTATTTTCAATAATGTTAACAAATTTAATAAACAAATGCATTGATCAAACATTTTTTGATAAAAAAATTGTTTTTTTATATGTCATTTTCATCCTAATTAAAAAGTCTGATAATGAAAAAAACGATTTATTCTGCCGACAGATGCCCGAATAATGTATTTGTTTAAAGAAATCATAAAATTAATGAAGCAATTCTGTATTTTTTTTAAATTATCATAAATTTCCTAATTAAAGAAAATGACATTGAAACAAACGAATTTTTATCTCTGAAAATGCCGTATCTATGCTTTTGTTTATTACATTTGTTTAAAAACTCGTAAAACTTATAAAAAACTTATAAACTTATGGATATTGCTGAAATTGTCATGCGGTTTCATCTTGAAGGGATTGATAATTTTTTCTGTGAAAAAAAGTCCCAATAATGGATTTGTTTTTTAAATTTAATAAATAAAATCAAAAGATTAATCTACGTATTATGATTTTATCTAAAATTGCCATAATGTTCATAATTATTTAAAAATGACAAAAAAAAACAATTTTTGTGTCGATAAATGCCTAATCTATGATTTTGTTTATTAAACTTGTCCATAATATTATCAATAAAAATTTTAAGAAGAAATTTATTCATTATTAAATTTTTATTTTAAAATTTATTGCAATATAACTAAATTTTAACCATTTTTATTTTACTGATGATAACCTGTAACTTTAAATAGAAAAAATGGCGATTTTTTCGTAAAAATTGGTTATTTATAATAAATTTGTTCTGTGGTTCGATTCCCAGCGAAGAGAATTAGAAAGAAAACTTAGCCACCCTACTGTATACAATAATTATAAAGGACTATAAGAGTTCTGTTTTCAATTCAAATTTCTTTTTTAATTTGGCACAATTTTCCATACAAAATTCCAATTGTTTATCAAACTTCATAAAAATGATTTATTTTTAATGCGGATGAACTTTTGCTAGCGTTTTTTCAACAAAAAAAATTTTGTTATTAGAAATTAGTAAAAAAATGCTATTTCGATTATTCAAGACATTTTCTAATTAAATAGCGAAAAATAACTAACAATTTTTGCTAATTAAAAATATATCAACTGATTTTCCATATCAAAAAAAGACGTTTTTGTTTAAATTTTTTTCAGAAACGTCAATATAAGGTGAATCGAGTTAAAGCTCAACAGTTCTTATCTAAATTAGCTATAAAATAAAAATAAATAATCACTTTTTATATGAAAATCCCGTAACTCTGTTTTATAGGTTCTCCAAAAATAGCCCATAAAATTATACTTTATCCGAATAATTACAAGTTGTCCTTTTTAAAAAATGTTTCACATTTTGTCTAATTATTAATTAAATTGAGGTAATAATTGATAATAACAAAGATAATTGTTTAAGACATTTTTTATTATTTTAAATAATATTCTCTTAAAATACTGCGAGGAAATTGTAGCTTGTATTTGTAATTGTATTTGTAATAATTTGTGGACTTTATTTATTGGAATGAGTCAATACTTAATTTAATTTTTAAAAAGTAATTATTAATATAAGTTATTGTTGTATATATCTATATTTTTGTTTTATAATGAGAGATGGCTGCAGTTTGTTCTGAAATTTTTAACTTAGTACCCACATTCTACTTAGTAAATATATAAATAATGCAAGCGTGATAAAAATTGTTTAAACAATTTATTATTGTTTAGAACTACCTTCTCTTAGATAAGTGCTGAAAAGTTTAATTTTTTCTAAAATCTTAAACTTTTTGTTCACTTTTCACTTCCTTAGGTAATAATTAACGAAAGTTAATAAATATAATTGTTTAAGCAATTAAATATTGCCTATAACTTATTTATATTTATAATTTATATGTTGATTTATATTTATACTTTTTAGGTAGAAACAAATAATAAACATTAATATTAATTGCAGCACATTTAATATGCCCAATATAAAAAATGTGAAGAATATTGCAAATGACTGTTTTATTGTAAAAAAATATATTCACAAAAAAAAGAATGTTTCAAAAATGATGCTTTATAATGTTAATTTATTATTTTTGTTAGGTAAAAATTCAACGTCTTTTTTCTGAAATTAATATTAATATTAATTAGTTTCTCTAAACTAAATAGTTAAATAAAAGTTAAAAATTTCAGAAAAAAATCTAAAATTTCTAGCTCTTATTTAACAAAAGATAGTTATATATAACGAATTATTATTTAAACAGTTTTTTGTCTCAATTTCAATTATTATTAATTTAATCTACATCAAGAATAGACAAATTGTTCAAAATTTAAAAAAAAGCATCTTTATACCATGGAGCAAAGATAATATTAAAATCATTAGTGTTAAATTGCTTAAACAATTATTTCGGTTAACTTAAATAAATTATTATTTGACTTTTATTAAAAAGTGGCCCAAAAGTTTGAAATATGGGATAAAACCGCAATTTCGAGCATTACTTAAAATGAATGTTAATAAAATAATAATAATTTGCTTAACCAATTATATTTATTAACATTAATTCACTATTACCTCACACTAATTGGAAATTAAAAAAAGTAGAAAATTTTTGAAAAACCCGCGACTTTCTCTCTCTATTATAAGAGAAAATACCTAAAACTATAATTAATTGTTTACAACATTTATTTATACATCTAATTAACAATATAAAATAGTATTTTATGTTTCAAAAGCAGTTTTCATTTTTAAAGAACCACAAAAAAATCGTAAATTGCGCGATAAACTCGCAAAACGCGTTTTTTTTTCGTTTATGGGTTTTTTTGGGACCCGATAGAACAGACTTATGCTGGCTGTATTTAATCAATAATTTTTTTGTCGTATTCTCTGGCTAATTTAAAAGGTAAACGTTAAGTTTTAACACGATACAGCTATTATTGAAGATTCTAAATAAAATTTACAAAAGTGTTTTTTTTCTTATAGAAAAAAACCTGTTAAATTTCATGGGACTTGAGCAATTTCTAAATGCAATTAAATAATAATGAATATATTATTATTAATAATATTGATTAATATTATATAAATGGATATTATATATATATATATATTATAATATTAATACTAAATATTATTAATAATTAATTATTAACAATTATTATCATTAATTAAACTAATTATTAAAAATTAAATAATAATATGTAATAATTAGGTAATTAAAAAAAGCTGTAACAAGAAGAAAAACGTGAAAAATAGAAAAGTTTGATGAAATAAAGCGATACTGTCATATTCCTAATTATATTGAAACAATAAGAAGGTCAAATTGTGCAATATTGTAAAATTAAAGTAGCGCGCTGCTTAAATCTTAAAGTGACAAAGGGTCCATGAGTTCCAAAGTACATTCAGAGGTCTGTTTTCGATTTTCATTTTTTTTTTTAATTTTACATTCTTTTAATGTTCCATAGAAAATTGCAATTATTTAGCAAACTGTACAAAAATGATATGCCTCAAATAAGGATGAAATTTTTGTAACTTTTTTTCATACACAAATGATACTTGTTTCCACTCAATATTATAGAAAAATTACTATTTCTGTTAGTCAAGCTATTTTCTAATTCAATGGTGAAAAAATATATGTATATATGTCTCACGGCAGTGAGACGTGGTTCAGCAAAAACTGTTCACGAATTAGAAAAACATTGTTTAAAATATTATTCTTAAGTTTGTATATTATTTGCTCAAATGTGAAAAAGAAGAGCAAAGTTAAACATTTTAGAAAAAACTGAAACTTCCTAAAATTTATCTAAGATAAGATATAATATTATTAACAATAGTAATAATTTGTTTAAACACTTAACTCTGGTAATTGCAATTATTTATTAATTCTCTCTAATAGAATAGTTGACAAAAAGTTGAAATTATTAGAAAAAATCGCATCTTTTAGCATTATACAAAAAGAATGTTAATAATAATAACAATACCTGGTTAAATTAATTATTTTTGTTAACGTTATTTCACTCACTCATGGAAAAATTGACAACGAGTTGAAAATTTAAAAACAAACCCTTATATTCTAGTAATGTTCGAACAGAATATTATTAACAATAATAATAATAAATTGTTTAAACAATTATTTTTTATCATTATTTCACTACTGCCTCACACTCATTGAAAAATGGACAAAAAATTAAAAATTTATGAATAAACCCACAGCATATTATTAAGAATAATAATTAATTTTTTAAACACTAATTTTTGTTAATATTTTTTTACTACTAGCTCACTCTAATTGAAAAGTGGACAAAAAATTAAAAATCCGAAAAACGACAAATCTCTAGAAGTAATATAGAAAAAGATAGCTGTAAACAATTATAATAATTTGTTTAAAACTTATTTCTATTAATTTTTTTCTTTTTTTTTAACTTTTACTCGGATGAAAAATAAACAAAGAGTTAAAAATTGAACAAAAAAACAAATTCTAGCCCTATTCAAAGAGAATATTATTAATAATTATAATACATTGTTTAAACAATTGATTTTGTTAATATTATTTCACAAATGCGTCACACTCATTAAAAAAATGGACAAAAAGTTTTAAATTTAAGAACAAACCCGCAATTTATAATATTGTTCAAAGAGAATATTATTAACAATAATAATAATAAATTGTTTAAACAATTATTTTTGTTAGAATTATTTCCTTGCTAGCCCACTATAATTGAAAAGTAGTAATTTTTTTTAAATTAAACAAAAGTACAACTCTCTAGAAGTAATGTAGAAAAATATAGCTGTAAACAATAATAATATTTTGTTTAATTACTTATTTCTATTAATTTTTGTATTTTTTTTAACTTTTACTCGGATGAAAAATAAACAAAGAGTTAAAAATTAAACAAAAAAGAAAATTCTAGCCCTATTCAAAGAAAATATTATTAATAATAATAATACATTGTTTAAACAATTGATTTTGTAAATATTATTTCACGAATGCCTCACACTCATTAAAAAATGGACAAAAAGTTTTAAATTTAAGAACAAACCCACAAATTATAATATTGTTCAAAGAGAATATTATTAACAATACTAATAATAAATTGTTTAAACAATTATTTTTGTTAGCATTATTTCCTTGCTAGCCCACTCTAATTGAAAAGTGGGATTTTTTTTAAATTAAACAAAAGTACAACTCTCTAGAAGTAATGTAGAAAAAGATAGCTGTAAACAATAATAATTTGTTTAAACACTTATTTCTATTTCCTTTTTTTTTTTTTTAAGTTTCACTCCAATGGAAAATGTACAAAGAGTGGAAAATTGAAGAAAAGAGCAAATTCTAGCCTTATTCAAAAAGAATATTATTAAGTATAATAATACATTGTTTAAACAATTTATATTGTTAATATTATTTCACGAATGCCTCACACTTATTAAAAAATTGACAAAAAGTTTAAAAGTTGAGAACAAAGCCTCAAATTCTAGTATTGTTTAAAGAGCATATTATTAACAATAATTTTAAAAAATTGTTTAAACAATTATATTTGTTAACATTATTTTACTACTAGCTCACTCTAATTGAAAAGTGGAAAAAAGTTTAAAAAATCAAAAACACTACAGCTCTCTAGAATAAATATAGAAAAAGATAACTTTAAACAATAATAATTTGTTTAAACAGTTATTTCTATTAACTTCACTCTAATGTTGACTTTTTCCGATGGAACAGTAGACAATAATATTAATACATTGTTTAAACAATTATCGTTTTTAACATTATATCACTGTTACCTCATACTAATTGAATAGTGGACAAAAAGTTAAAACATTAGGAAAAACTGCGATCTCTAGAATTATTGTACAAAATTTAAAAATTGAAACAAAACGTAGATTCTAGCATTATGCAAAGAGAATATTATGAAGAAGAATAATAATACATTGTTTAAAAAATTAATTTTGTTAATATTATTTCACGAATGCCTCACATTCATTAAAAAATGGACAAAAAGTTTTTAATTTTAGAACAAAACCCGCAAACTCTATTATTGTTCAAAGAGCATCTTATTAACAATAATTATAATAAATTGTTTAAACAATTATTATTATTATTATTATCATTATTATAATTAGTATTGCCCTTGAATAATGGTAGAATTTTCTTTTCGTTTAATTTTTAAATCTTTGTATATTTTCCATCGAAGTGAGTCAAAATTAACCTAAAGTTAATAGAAATAATTGTTTAAACAAATTATTATTATTTTTTACAGCTTCCTTTTTCTATCTCACTTCTAGAGATTTGCAGTTTTTTTGGATTTGCAATTTTTGTCCACTGTTCAATTAGAGTGAGCTCGTAGTAAAACATTGTTAAAAAAAATAACTGTTTAAACAATTTATTATTATTATTGTTATTAATATTATGTTTGAAGAATACTAGCATATAACAGTTTGTTCTTAAATGTTCAACTCTTTGTCAATTTTGCAATGAGCGTGAGACTATAGTGGAATAATATTTAAAAAATGAATTGTTTAAACAATGTATTATTATTCCTAATAATATTCTCTTTGAATAAGGCTAGAATTTGCTTTCTTGTTCAATTTTCAACTCTTCGTATACTTTTTTATCGGATTGAAAGTTAAAAAAAAAAGAAAAAAGTTAATAGAAATAAGTGTTTAAACAAATTATTATTATTGTTTACAGCGATTTGTTTGTATATTACTTTTAGAGAGTTATAGTTTTTTTTGGATTTTTTAATTTTTAGTGCACTTTTTAATTAGAGTGAGCTAGTAGTGAAATAATGTTAACAAAAATAATTGTTTAAACAAATTTTTATTGTGTACAGTTATAGTTTTCTACAATAATTCTAGAGAGTCGCAGTTTTTCTTAACGTTTTAAATTTTTGTCAACTTTTCAATTAGTATGAGGTAATAGTGATATAATGTTAAGAACCATAATTGCTTAAACAATGTATTATCAATATTGTTGTTATTATTATTATTATTAATATTCCCCTTGAATAATGTTAGAATTTTTTTTTATTTTCAACTTTTTGTCTACTTTTAGCTCGGAATGAGTCAAAATTGACTTAAAGTTAATGGAAATAAGTGTTTAAACAAATTATTATTGTTTACAGCTATCTTTTTCTATTATAATTCTAAAGAGTTGTAGTTTTTTGATTTTTTAAGCTTTTTTCCACTTTTCAATCAAAGTGAGCTAGCAGTGAAATAATGTTAACAAAAATAACTGTTTAAACAATTTATTTTCATTGTTATTAATATTCTGTTTGAACAACACTAGAATATAAGAGTTTGTTCTTAAATTTTCAACTCTTTGTCAATTTTTTAATCAGTGTGAGGTAGTAGTGAAATATACTTTACAAAATTATTGTTTAAACAATAATAATAATAATATAATAATAATCTTAATAATATTCTTTTTGAATAAGGCTGGAATTTTCTTTTTTGGGCAATTTTCAACTCTTTGTATATTTTCCATCGAAGTGAAAGTTAAAAAAAAAAGAAAAAAGTTATTATATGGCTATAAGTTATAGCTATTTTTTCTATATTACTTCTAGAGAGTTGTAGTTTTTTTTTGATTTTTCAATTTTTCGTCCACTTTTCAATTAAAGTGAACTATTAGTAAAATAATGTTTTAAAAAATTGTTTAAACAAATTGTTATTGTTTTCAGTTATAGTTTTCTACAACAATTCTAGAGAGTCGCAGTTTATCTTAATGTTTTAAATTTTTGTCCACTTTTCAATTAGTATGAGGTAACAGTGATATAAAGTTAACGAAAATAACTGTTTAAAAAATGCATTATTATTATTATTATCAATAATATTCCCTTAAATAATGGTAGAATTTTCGTTTTTTTTTAATTTTCAACTTTTTGTCTACTTTTTACTTGGAGTGAGTCAATAACGATTTAAAGCTAGTAAAAATAAGTGTTTAAACAAAGTATTATTGTTCACATCTATCTTTTTGTATATTACTTCTAGATAGTTGTAGTTTTTTTGATTTTTTAAACTCTTTTTGCCCTTGTCAATTAGAGTGAGCTAGTAGTGAAATAATGTTATCAAAAATAACTATTTAAACAATTTATTATTATTGTTAATAATATGCTCTCTAAACAATACTAGAATTGGTGGGTTTGTTTTTAACTTTTAAACTTTTTGTCCATTTTTCAATGAGTGTGAGGCAGTAGTGAAATAATATAAGCAAAATTATTTGTTTAAACCATGTATTATTATTCCTAATAATATTCTCTTTGAATGAGGCTAAAATTTGCTTTTTGTTCAATTTTCAACTATTTCTTTATTTTGCATCCGAGTAAAACTTAAAATAAAGAAAAAAATTAATAGAAATAAGTGTTTAAATTATTATTATTATTGTTTACAGCTTTCTTTTTGTATATTACTTCTTGAGAGGTGTAGTTTTATTGCATTTTTTAATCTTTGGTCCACTTTTCAATTAGAGTGAGCTAGTATTGAAATAATGTTAACAAAAATAATTGTTTAAACAAATGATTATTGTTAACAGTTATAGTTTTCTACAATAATTCTAGAGTCGCAGTTTTTCTCAAATTTTCAAATCTTTGTATATTTTCCATCGAAGTGAGTCAACATTGGCACAAAATTAATAGAAATAAGTGTTTCAACAAATTATTATTGTTTACAACTATCTTTTCTATATTAATTCTAGAGATTTGTAGTTTTTTTTATTTCTTTAACTTTTTGTCCATTTTTCGATGATTGTGAGGCAGTAGTGAAATAACATTAACAAAATTAATTGTTTAAACAATGGTTTATTATTCTTAATAATATTCTCTTCGAATAAGGCTACATCTTCAATTTTCAACTCTTTGTATACTATTTCATGGGATTGGAAGTTAAAAAAAGAAAAGTTAATAGAAATAAGTGTTTAAACAAATTATTATTGTTTACGGCTATCTTTTTCTATATTATTCTAGAGAGTTGTAGTTTTTTTTTATTTAAAAAAAAATTTTAACTTTTCAATTAGAGTGAGCTAGTAGTAAAATAATGTAAACAAAAATAATTGTATAAAGAATTTATTATTATTATTGTGAATAAGATGCTCTTTGAACAATAATAGAATTTGCGGGTTTTGTTCTAAAATTAAAAACTTTTTGTCCATTTTTTAATGAATGTGAGGCATTCGTTAAATAATATTAACAAAATTATTTGTTTAAACAATGTATTATTATTCTTCTTCATAATATTCTCTTTGCATAATGCTAGAATCTACGTTTTGGTTCAATTCTTAAATTTCGTACAATAATTCTAGAGATCGCAGTTTTTCCTAATGTTTTAACTTTTTGTCCACTTTTCAATTAGTGTGAGGTAACAGTGATATAATGTTAAAAACGATAATTGTTTAAACAATGTATTAATATCATTATTATTCCCCTTGAATAATGGTAGAATTTTAGTTTTTTTAATTTTCAACTTTTTGTCTACTTTTCCATCGGAGTCAGTCTACATTGGCCTAAAGTTAATAGAAATAACTGTTTAAACAAATTATTATTGTTTAAAGCTATCTTTTTCTATATTTATTCTAGAGAGCTGTAGTGTTTTTGATTTTTTAAACTTTTTTCCACTATTCAATTAGAGTGAGCTAGTAGTAAAATAATGCTAACAAAAATAATTGTTTAAACAATTCGTTATAATTACTGTTAATAATATGCCTTTAAACAATACTAGAATTTGAGGGTTTGTTCTCAACTTTTAAACTTTTTGTCCATTTTTCAGTGAGTGTGAGGCAGTAGTGAAATAATGATAACAAAATTAATTGGTGAAACAATGTATTATTATACTTAATAATATTCTTTTTGAATAAAGCTAGATTTTGCTCTTTTCTTCAATTTTCATCTCTTTGTACATTTTGCATTGGAGTAAAACTAAAAAAAGAAAAAAAAAGGAAATAGAAATAAGTGTTTAAACAAATTATTATTGTTTACAGCTATCTTTTTCTACATTACTTCTAGAGAGTTGTACTTTTGTTTAATTTAAAAAAAAAATCCACTTTTCAATTAGGGTGGGCTAGCAAGGAAATGATGCTAAAAAAATAATTGTTTAAACAATTTATTATTATTATTGTTAATAATATGCTCTTTGAACAATATTATAATTTGCGGGTTTGTTTTTAAATTTTACACTTTTTGTCAATCTTTTAATGAGTGTGAGGCATTCGTGAAATAATATTAACAATATAAATTCTTTAGGCAATGTATTATTATTCTTAATAATATTCTCTTTGAATAAGGCTAGAATTTGCTTTTTTGTTCAATTTTGAACTCTTTGTTCATTTTGCATCCGAGTAAAAGTTAAAAAAAAGAACAAAATTAATAGAAATAAGTGTTTAAACAAATTATTATTGTTTACAGCTATCTTTTCTTATATTAGTTCTAGAAATTTGTAGTTGTTTTATTTTTTGAAATTTTTGTCCGTTTTTAAATGAGTTTGAGGCAGTAGTGAAATAATATTAACAATATTAATTGTTTAAACAATGTGTTATTATCAATTTTCAACTCTTTGTATACTTTTCTATCGGATTGAAAGTTAAAAAAAAAGAAAAAAGTTGATAGAAAGAAGTGTTTAAACAAATTATTATTGTTTACAGCTATCTTTTTCTATATTACTTCTAGAGATTGGTCGTTTTTCGGATTTTTTAATTTTTTGTCCACTTTTCAATTAGAGTGAGCTAGTAGTAAAAAAATGTTAACAAAAATTACTGTTTAAAAAATTAATTATTATTCTTAATAATATGCTCTTTAATCAATACTAGAGTTAGTGGGTTTGTTCATAAATTTTTAATTTTTTGTCCATTTTTTAATGAGTGTGAGACAGTAGTGAAATAATAATAAAAAATAATTGTTTAAACAATTTATTATTATTGTTAATAATATTCTGTTCGAAAAATACTAGAATAAAAAAAATAAAGAAATTAAGTTTAAGAATTAGAA